>OX276374.1:72658199-72785699 GCA_946251855.1 Alsophila aescularia | reverse complement strand
AAAGATCGTGTCTAGCTAGATGCAACATCACGTATCACTCCTTGCACCAAACTTTTCCACGATGTCCTGTCCTCGGCTATTTATTTTTATGGCATCAGGTAGTGCAGGAACAGTGAGTGGTTTTATTTGGTCCGTCCTTCATGATCGACCGCGTGGTCTTTTTCCTTCGACTTTTTCCCTAACCATAAGCTTTCTACGATCAAACACAGTACCTAATAAAAATACAAAACTTGATTATCTATTAAAATGAGACATACAGAAGAACGCATCTCGTTTCAGATCGCGACAAAACTGAAGGCAGACAAAAGCGATCGCGACAAATCCCGACTACATCGACTGTCGTAAAATTAGAAACAGTAGAAACTGACACAGATTCCCAAGAAGACGACCTTGGCAGTCTTCTCTTAGAACAATCACGAAATCCCGGTCTCACATTTCGTAGACGCAAGGTCCCGGAAAAGCTCCAATGTTTCCAAGTCAGGAAAAACGTCGCTTGTATACTAAACAACACGACGGTCATCCCTTTTTCTCACGCTAAGAGTAAATTCAACTGCTTCTTATGCCACGAAGGGTTTCACAGGTGTGACGGTTTACAGGCACATTATAGGATTGAACACGCGACATTTCGGTGCGAACCTTCCGATAGTATCATGAAGAGAGTCAACAAGAACTCGTCATTGAAAGTCGACATTGCTGATCTTAGCTGCAGGCTATGCCACAAACCCTTCTCCGACTTAAAAATTATTACAGACCATCTGGTTTCCGACCACAACATCGATTACGACAAAACGATAGTCGACGTAGTTCAGCCGTTTAGACTTCGCGACGATGATTTGCGATGTCATATATGCGACGAGAAGTTCGTATGTTTCATCAAGCTCGTCACTCATTTGAATGATAACCACGGGGATAAGAATGATATGTGTGACCTTGGCAGTCTTCATTCAGAACGACCACGAAATCCTGGTCTCACATTTCGTAGACGCAAGATCCCGAAAAATCTGGTCCAATGTTTCCAAGTCAGGAAAAACGTCGGTTGTATACTAAACAACACGACGGTCATACCTTTTTCTCACGCTAAGAGTAAATTCAACTGCTTCTTATGCCACGAAGGGTTTCACAGGTGCGACGGCTTGCAGGCACATTATAAGATTGAACACGCAACATTTCGATGCGAACCTTCCGATAATATCATGAAGAGAGTCAACAAGAACACGTCATTGAAAGTCGACATTGCTGATCTTAGCTGCAGGCTATGCCACAAACCCTTCTCCGACTTAAAACTTGCTATAGACCATCTGGTTTCCGACCACAACGCCGATTATGACAAAACAATAATCGACGTTATTCAACCGTTTAGACTCCGCGACGACGATTTGCGATGTCATGTATGCGACGAGAAGTTCGTGTATTTCATCAAGCTCGTGACTCATTTGAATGATAACCACGGGGATAAGAAATATATGTGTGACATTTGCGGGAAGTCGTACAAAGATCTGAGCTCGTACAACCTTCACGGGTGGCATGTGCACGGACCGGGTTTCAACTGCTCGGATTGCGGTCGACGTTGTTCAAACTCTTCTTTGTTACGAGAACACATGGCCAGCGCTCACGGCAAAGGAAAGTTCAAGTGTAACGAATGCCCCGCTGAATTTACGTCCGTATACAAAAGGAAGAAGCATATCATATCTGTTCACAAAGCTAAGGACGTCCCGGCTTCGTTCAAGTGTTCACATTGCGAAAAAGTGTTCACCTGCACTTCATTGAGGAATGTGCATGTCAGGAAAGTGCACTTGCAGGAGAAGAATGAAGTTTGCCCTATATGCCACGCGCGGCTGTTCAACAAGACCAGGCTGAACCTTCACATGGTGAAGCATTTGAGAGAGAGGAACCATGTCTGTGATATTTGCGGCAAGAAATATCAGTGGAAGAAGAATTTGAAGGTCCATATGCAGAAGACACATAATATCTTATAGGGACATGTTTGATAATAGTTTTTTGGTTGGCCTCATGTGAGATGTTTACATCAAAATATAAGTAGCGCTTTCAATATACAATACAATAAGAATTAAACATATATGTACTACTTGTTAATATAGATAAATCATGTATAATAATTTATTACATTGTAAATTTCTACCTTAGATTTTATCTTATTAACCTGTACTTAAACCGTATCTTCTCTTTAAGAACTCGTGTAAATATTTAGTTCTAAACGAAATGTTAGAATAAGTAATTGTACTAAGTACAGAAGACTCACTTGCTTAGAAAACGCGTAAACAACTACTAAAATATACCTACAATCGTAGAATATATTCAGTGCAAGACAATTTGTACCTTACGCGCATTGGAGAACGGCGGTATTACACTGAACCGCTCCGCTCGATGATATCACGCGGCAGGAACGCCGGCACTACAGCACGCACACTACACACGACAGCACGCGAGCTGACTATATGTACATAGATAAATCTTATACCCTAATGGCTTCCCCGTAGTAAGCCTAAGTAAGATCTCCGCTCTTTGTCTATAATCCGAGTCGACGAAATTAGTTATTTTTTAAACGAGAACTTTCCTAGTTACGAGCTTTAATTACTTATTCTAAGCACGGAAGTAATGAAGTAAAATTATGTTATCTCGGCCTTTGTCTAAAAGCTAAATAAACAAGGATTTAAATATATGCATCCAAGGTTGTAGGTGCGCGTCCGTACCTAAACCACAGAAGAAATAATAGTACTAACGTACAGAAGGCTCACTCCGATAAGACAAATAAAAAGCGACTCTTGCCGCCACTCAATAAAGTGCAATTCAGCTCGCATAACTTTGATGCGTATCATTTTATATGCGTCTCTCTTTCTAACGCGTAAGTCTATCTCAGTCTATCTCGCGGTAAGCCACGGATAGAGTAACGCGGGCGTTACAGAAATTAGCGCGCGCAAGTACATTAAGTGAGACAGGCCTGCCTAAACTACAGAGTGAGTCGAGCCTGGCTAAAGCTTGGTTGAAGTTTCAAGCAAACACAGATCTCCTACATTTTGAATCTACGTCTCTGAGTCTCCAAAAATACCTTAAAGAAAAGCGCAACACGTTTATTCGTCAATTATTTGTTTTCAGATTGTAATCCGGAACGGAATGTAATACCAATCGAACAGAGGAGACGAAATCTCGTGGTGTTGTTCAACAACACAACGATTGTACCATTCAAACACCGCGGGAAGTATCTGTGCTTTTTCTGTGCCACAGAAATGGAAAACCGGGAACGCCTACTCGAACATATCGAGACACATTTACCGTGTTGCACTGACGATCATTCAGTGAAAACTATGAAAGGATTCAATTATGAAATCAAAGTAGACATATCTGTAATAAAATGCAAAGTCTGCTTCGAACAATTTGACAATATCGATGACGTAGCGTTCCATTTGGTAAAAAAGCACAATCTGCCTTACGACAGAGACACGACACTTTTTCTCTCCGCGTATAGGTTAATAGACTGTAAATGTCTTGTTTGCGATGAAAATTTGAAGTATTTTAGCAACCTCGTCCGTCACATGAATAGTAGACACCCGAACAATTGCTTTAGCTGCGATAAATGCGACCAAAAGTTCAACAAAAAGAGGGACTTGCAGTCTCATATGAGGCATCAACACAGAGATGAGTATAGATGCTCAAAATGCATGAAAAACTTCAAATCGAACACAGATCTAGTTCGGCACAAGACGAACGAGCACATCTCGCAATGCAATCTATGTTTTAAAACCTTTTCGTCGTTCAAAATGCGATTGGAACATATGAAGGAACAGCACGATATACTAGGGGGTGGTATTTGCGGATTTTGCAACAAAAAAGTCAACACGAAGCACGCATTTTTGGACCACGCAGCAAAGTGTACAGTTGGAGACATGAAAATTGCAAACGAAATCGTTATAGAGGGCGAGGAAAAACCAAACCCTGTCAAAGTTCTTAGAGAAAAAATAGCCTACATCTTTAACAACACCACAGTTCTACCTTTCAAATACTTCCATAACAGGTTTCGGTGCTTCTACTGCCCTGAAGATTACACCAAATGCCAGGATCTTAGGAATCACACCATTGCGGAACACCCAGTTTGCGATGTGAAGTTGAAATATATGAAGTTGAAGGCGCTGTGCCCTTCCAAAGGAATGAAGCTTAAAGTAGACACGTCTACGTTGCAATGCAAGCTGTGCTTGAAACAATCCATCGATTTAGACTCGCTCGTTTCTCATTTAGAAGCCGAGCACAGAGCGAAGGTAGATAACTGCGTGGAGCAATTTCAACCGTTCAAACTGATCCAAGACAGATTTCCCTGCACTTGGTGTGAGCAAGAGTTCAGACACTTCGGTTTCATACTAAAGCACGTCAATAAAGAACACACCGGAAACCGATACATTTGTGTTTATTGCGGAAAACCTTTTTTAAACGACACTGGCTTGAGGTGCCACGTGGCCCGGTACCATAGACCAAACTACCGCTTCAAATGCTCGAATTGCGACCAAAGATTCTGTGTACAGAGCAAGCTGGACGAGCACATGGGTAATACGCACGGAAAGAAGGTTATAAAATGTCCCCAATGCACTGAACTTTTCGTCTCTCACTACGCCAAAATAGTCCATCTTGTTAAAACTCACGACGGCGGCCATAAGTGCAGCCACTGCGGATTGAAATTTATTACATACACACGTATGCAGAACCACATTAGAAGGTTACATCTAAAGGAGAAGAATGTCAAATGCACGTTTTGTGATAAGACTTTTTTCGATACGCTAAGGCTGAAGCATCACATGGTCACACATGTGGGCGAAAGGAATTTTCAGTGTGACCATTGCGAGAAAAAGTTTCTTAGGAAAAAGAATCTCATTGGTCATATCGGTTTGCATCTTAAAAATGCTGGTTTAGTTGGTAGCGGTGAAAATCAGGCGGGTTATGATTTTGTATGAAATCTTTATTCTGTACTTATAATAAAACAGTAAAACAAAAAGTCTTTACAACAAGGAAAATTACAAAAATATCGGTCTAGGGGTAATAAGCTAATAAACAAGAATAAAACACTTAAAAATGGTGTCTGTCTGTCTATTCGCGCATCACGTAAAAACTAGAGCGGTTGAAATGCGGGTTTGTGTGTTGTGGATAGCTGAGGTCTTGACTTAAAATCTGGTGTACCCGGTATCTCATTCCGATGAGTAGAAGCCGAGCAATCCATATATAACTATTTGACGCCTGAACGAAGTTGTATAAAATTAGCTATATTGGTACTTTTGTATTTTTTTTGTATTATACATGGGATTCTTAAATCCCAGGAAAATTAACACGCGAGCAAAGCAGCGGGCACAAGTAGTTAAATGTAAAGTTATGTTTTTCAAGCTTGATCTTAATTTGTCTCTAACAGGTTTATTATTTCTAAAGACATGTTTTTATTGTGGCCTCATTTTTATAATGTATTTTTTCTGTAGTATAATTTTATTATAATTCAACAATATAATAAATAATAATAATAAAAATAAAATAATTAATTTTAATATATATACATTCACGTATATTATTACAGTTTTATTCCAAGTCAATAATATAATAAATAATAATAATAATAAACAATTAATTAATTAATTTAATATTTATACACTCACGTATTTTTTGCATTTTTTAGATGGCGCGGTAAGGATAAATATCTTTACCGTTTTATTCATTTCGTACAAAATGTATGGGAAAAGCTTTCAGCGATTTCAGACTTTTCTTGTACTCTAATGTCAGATAGATTTTTATCCTTATAAGAAATGGATCGATGGGTATAGTTTTTTTTTGGTGTAATTTTTTCCTTTTCTTGCTGACTCTACACTTTTTCCAAAATGTTTGAATGCAGGTCAAAACATCTCCAAAAGTTAAGGACAGTCGGTTAAGGTATCTGCCCTTACAGCCCCATCTCAAAAATCCAGCCTTTATTAAACAATGTATATATTCCATGTTAAATCTTGCCTAGAACAAAATGACCTCTCATCTATGAAATAAAGAAACGATCTAAAAATTGTTACATTTCACATGCTGTATTTCTTATTGTATGAAGAAACGCTTAGTTTCTTTACCGGCGTAATATCTAAAGCACGGCCGCGATAGACAGATAAATCCGTATGACCCCTCACTGCCGACGCTCTCGAAAATATTCGCACATATGTTCGAGAGCGACAGCAATACACATTAAAGCGCGAGCGATAGGGATAGGTAGTGAGGGGTCATTGTACGGATTTCTCTGTCTATCGTGCTTTACCTTCTTGTAGACAGTTCTTCGAATTCAACCCGTTCTATTCTTTAAAAGAATACATCGATATGCGGTCTGACGGAATCTCCATTCTTGTAAGATTAGAATAGAAGTTAATAATATATTATTATACTTTTGTATTTGTAAGTTTTATAAATTGACTATACCTGTAATCGTCAGTGGATTTAAGTTTTTGTGATTTTACTAAATAAGTTCATAGGTATTAATAATAATTAGAACATGAAATTTTAATGTACACTAATTGTTTCATTGACGATTTCCCTATGGACTTCCGACAATTATATATTAAGAAAGACTCTTCTTAGCCCTTGTCCACACAAAAATACTCTCTTCATAGCGCCCTTGTCCATACAAAAATACTCTCTTCATAGCGCCCTTATCCATACAAAATTAATTAATGACGCCCTTATCCATACAAAAAGATTTCACAGCGCCCTTGTCCATACAAAGACTTTATAGCGCCCTAGTCTTGGTTTAAATATGACTTCTGGCATATGATCGCCACGGCTGCTCGGACGTAGTCCAATCTGGAGGTCTAATTTTCGATGACCTTTTCCAACATTTGTGGAAGTATATCGGCAATAACGCGGCGAATGGTGTCCTCCAAGTGGTCAATCGTTTCGGGCTTATCGGCGTAGACTAGCGACTTCACATATCCCCACAGAAAATAGTCAAGCGGCGTTAAATCGCAGGATCTTGGAGGCCAATTCACGGGTCCGAAACGTGAAACTATGCGGTTACCAAACGTTTCCTTCAATAAATCAATTGTGTCACGAGCTGTATGTCTTGTTGCACCGTCTTGTTGAAACCACAGCTCCTGCACATCATGATTGTTCAATTGATGAACGAAAAAGTCAGTAATCATGGCTCTATAGCGATCACCATTGACTGTGACGTTCTGGCCAGCATCGTTTTTAAAGAAGTACGGATCAATTATTCCACCAGCCCATAAAGCACACCAAACAGTCAGTTTTTCAGGATGTAGCGGTGTCTCAACATAAGCTTGAGGCTTATCATCACTCCAAATACGGCAGTTTTGTTTATTGACGTATCCATTTAACCAAAAGTGAGCTTCATCGCTAAACAAAATCGCTTATGAAAATCGGGATCAACGGCCAATTGGTTTTGCGCCTATTCACCGAATCTACGCCTTGCTAGGTGATCGTGTGGCTACAATTCTTGCACGAGTTGGATTTTGTAAGCACGCAAACAAAGATCTTTCCGCAAAATCTTCCATAAAGTGGATGGACACATGTCCAACTCCTGTGCACGATGGCGGATAGACTGATTCGGGTCTTCCTCTACGCTACGCTCTACAGCAGCAATGACTTCTTCTGTACGCACTGTACGACGTCTCTGTGGATGCGTATTATCATTTAGAGTAAACGTGGTCCGAAAACGTTCCATAGTTAATCGAATTAATTGCTCTGATGGACGATTATGTTGACCGTAGAATGGACGTAGTGCGCGATACGTATTTCGAACAGAACCATAACTTTCAAAATAAATTTGCACAATTTGGAAGCGTTGTTCAGGCGTCAGTCTATTCATGTTGAAATGCTAAACCAAACTAAACATAAATCACTCGACAGCTGACAAAATGGCCGCCAGTTAAAAAAGTGTTGCCAACGTAAAGTTCTATACCTTTAAAAAAAACACCCCTCCGTATAGGTTGCCCTCGGTCAATCAATAAATCAATTCTTATAGTAGTAGATAATACTTAACGTATTTCGAACGATTCAAACTGTTCAAATTTGTTTCTCTTCGCCAAACTGATAGGAAATGTTTAATTTACTTAATATTTGCAGCAGACTAACTAACTATTCTGCCACATGGGGGGGCACTTGGATTGCCCTTTTGTTTGAACAATATACACATATATGTGACTTGGGGATGGACCAACCCATCCGCACCCTTACACCGATTTGTGCCCTATTTACACGACTGCCCAAAAAAATGAGTGTAATGTTTATAGGATTCATGTATGTTTGTATGTATCAGGTGAGTTTCTTTATTCCACCATAACATAACTTATAAATGCCTGAGCAGATGTAGACGTATGGGGTATCGTTAGAACCCTGACATCCTCCCGAGTAACATAGGCTATATTTTTTGTTGAAAAAATCCAATATGGCTCCATTTTCATATGCGAAAAATTATATATTTTCTTTGAATTTTATAATATGAGTATCAAATTGAAGGCCTTGTTAAGCACATTCCAACTGTATATAATTTATTGGCATAAGTTCTTTTTTGGCAGCGCAGGCGTGTTTTTTTAGATTTTGTGCTAGTTATTTTGTACAACATTTATATATTGTAAGATTACATCTCGCGTCAGGATACATTCTTGTTGACTACCTCTGGTGACCGACTAGACAATTCCATTCTTATCAATAAGCAAGGAGATCTAAGCGGAAAATAAAAATACAGTCAGTTCAATTTGGAGATACGAGTACAATAAAAACGAACAGAGCATAAAAACGTGACCAGATATTCAATTCAAGGACACTCAAATCAAAGCCCACATAAACAAAGATGATAGGAACGGAAAGCGATTTACAGCAAGAATCATTTCGTTTCAGATGAAACTGCACAACTGTACGAAAAACGGAGAGAAAACTTGAAAGTACTGTTCAATCACACATCCGTAGTCCCTTTCAAGTGGAAATCAAAATACACCTGCTTCTACTGCAAGGATTCCTTTACCGGATACACCAAGCTTAGGAAGCATACGGAATCTCACAGACCTTACACCAAGAAGACATTAAAAAGTATAGCAACATACCGCGAAATAAAGATAGACGTGTCAAAGATCGTATGTTATTTATGTCACAAGGAGTTCAAAAGCTTTACCGATATCGTTGATCATTTGACGGAATACCACTGCAAATTGTATCATAAGAGTGTCATATCTTTTCAAGAGTACAGGTTGTGCGATCTCAGATGTGTGATTTGTCAAGAAAAGTTTAGCAATTTCAAAATGTTAGCTGTGCATGTCCATTCTCATGCAAAAGGACAGTACGAGTGCGATGATTGTGGTCGACAGTTTAACGAAGCTGCTGACATAGTATTGCATATAAGGTCGCAGCATGTCGCCAACGATTTCGTTTGCTTACAGTGTAGCAAGCGATACGTCGATGCATCTCAGTTAAAGACGCACGTGCGTCGCGTACATTTGCGCCAATGTACAATGTGTGATGCGAAGTTTAAGAATGTGGGTAGTCTGAAACAACACATAGCGCAAGAGCATCGCGATGATGGAGGCACGAAGTGCGGTTTTTGCTTGAAGGAATTCCCTTCTGCAGAAGAAATTAGATTCCATTTGCCCAATTGTGAAGTCAAAGCACTCGCCAAAGGCGCGAACGGTGACAACATCACCCTTCCGAACAAGAGATACAAAAGCACTCTCTGTCACCAAATAAGGCGGAACATTCAATGCGTTCTGAACATGTCTACTGCCGTCCCCTTCAAGTTCAAAGGGAAGTTCTCCTGTTTCTACTGCTCCCATTGGGTTTCCGACTTCGACGAGCTGATTGTACACACCCGGACGGAACACCCTGTTTGCGAGCTGAAATCGAGGGCGATGCAGACGTGTAAAGGCGAGAAAGCTTGTGTCAAGCTGGACATAAACGGCCTTGCTTGCAAAATCTGCCAACAACCGATGCCCGATCTACAAAATTTCGTAGACCATGCCATCGCCGAGCACGGGGCGGACTTCGAAAAGTCCGTCCCGTTTAAAGATTGCTTCGAGACCTTCCATCTCACACAAGGCAGGATTCCTTGTCCCGAATGTCAGGAACCTTTCGCGTACTTCGCCACTTTGCTCAAACATTTAGGCGCGGAGCATAACCACCACAAAGCTGTTTGCGCGTATTGCGGCCGTGGATGTCGTACCACGGCTAGCTTAGCTATGCACATATCCAACTCTCACACAGGCATGTGCGAATGTGCTAATTGCGGTGCCAAATGTAAGAACTCGGCAGCTTTAGCGCGCCACATGGCTCGGTACCACGACGCGAAAGACTTCAAATGCTCCCACTGCCCTGAACAGTTCGAGACCATCTACAAAAAGCAGAACCACTTGATCAAAGCCCACAATATAGGACACAAGTGTGCGCATTGCGGCAAAATGTTTACGAGGAACTCGTTCATGATGAATCACGTGAGACGCACGCATCTGAAGGAGCGGACCGTGCCGTGTTCCGTGTGCCACATGAAGTTCTTCGACAGGTACCACATGAAGCTTCACATGGTGAAGCATGAAGGCATGAGGCGGTTTCGGTGCGAGGATTGCGGCAAGTGTTTTTTGAGAGTGAGGAATTTGAAATCTCACATGGACACTCATAGAAAGGGTCATATTTTGCCCGGCGTGTTCTAGGTTCCAGCGAAATTGACACGAATGTTTCAGACGCGCTAGATTTTGCAACCATAGTTCAGGGTGGCACTGCAACTGATATGGAAAGGTATTTTGGATTGATGCAACTACTAAATTAAACTTTGTCAGATTCATCATTAATTGAATTGATATAAGTACCTGAATAATTTTGATCTCAAGGCGTATGTTTCTTAGTAAAAGTGTACTAAGAGGTTGTGGCATTCATTTCGTTTTTAATATACAGACTGAATTTCCTTATTATTATTTTTAGAACCAGTATTATTAAATTAACTGAGTAGGTTTTTATTTCATACAAGCTTCGGAAGTTTTACTATACATCTATCATTATATTACATCTATGATTAGTATACATGCAAAACTGTAAAATCACATAATCCGGGCGTAGTAAAAATACTCTATTGAAATGCATAGCGCATTAAAGCAACATTTAAAGTACAATATACATAAAACGTATTAAATCAGCGGTGTCATCACAAATGAACCAAAAAATACCGCCAACTACATGTATCTGTGTAATACTCGAAATATTGTAACGGATAATAAGCCCGACGAAGAATAGCACAGAAGTAAACCCAGCCAATTTCTTTGCAGGTGCTAATACAAAGGAGGACAAATATAAGAAACTGGAATTCGCACGTAAGCTGTTGGTCAAAAGGCGAAATATAGAATACGTCTTACAGTACAGCAACGTCACACCTTTCATGTGGCACAAGTCTAAATACAGGTGCTTTCACTGTGCCGAGCCTATGAAAGACCCAGAAATCTTAAGGCAGCATACTCGAGCTGTTCACTTCAACGCGAACCTCGAACTTCTAGTTTACGATAGAACTAAGAATAATCGAAACAAAGACGCAGCTATTAAAATAGACGTCACTGATATAGCTTGCAAGCTTTGCTCTCAAGCTGCGAACTCTTTAGAAGAGCTGATACACCACATTATCATAGCGCATGATGCCGAATATGACGTCAGCGTTCCCAACTGCCTCCTCCCGTTCAAACTGGACAAAGAGCAGCCAACCTGCGCGACTTGCAACGAGAAGTTTGTCTTCTTCGAGTATCTACTCCGACACGCCAACAAGAACCACCTCTCACACCATTATATTTGCGACGTGTGTGGCGTCAGTTTCCAGGGAGAAAATCACTTGAAAATGCACTACAGGTACTACCATAGAGAAGGGGGGTACACGTGCGAGTACTGCGGGGTCAGTCTGACGACGCTGTCCAAGAAGTTGCTGCACGAAAAGAACGTACATGCAGTGAAGCTGTCCACCTGCCCTCACTGTCCGGAAACCTTTAAAAGTCCGTACTTAAAAAAACTTCACATGGCTAATATACACGGTGTGGAAGAGCTCAAAATCAAATGTCCGTACTGCCCTAAGGTATACCCTCAAGAGAGCATCATGTCTCGACACATGAGACGCGTTCACTTACGAGAAAAGAATGTGGAGTGTGAAGTATGCGGGGACAAATTCTTCGGACCTTACGACTTAAAACTGCACATGGTCAAACACAACGGAGACAAGAAGTTCGTTTGCAACGTGTGCGGGAAGAAATTCGCTAAGAAAAGCAACCTGAACTCTCACGCCATCTTACATACAAGGGAAAAGAGCTTGTCCTGTCTTATTTGCGACAAAGCTTTTGCGAATCAATCGACTTTGAAAGCTCATATAAGCAATAGACATCACCAGTACGAGCACGGTTTTAATATTCTTGAGGATATGGCTGCGAGTAATATGGACGGTGATATGATTGAAATGGAAGTTATACAGGATGGGCTTTCAAGCGCCGAGTCGATGGCCGACCAGTATATTGTAACATAGGCAATATTCGCTAGCACTACGAATATACAACAATGGTAAAAGCCTGGTTGCGATACAGAGAGAATTTCGTACAATGACCTCGCACATCGCTCATGTGCGAGCGAGACAGCTATACATTTGTGTGCGAGCGATAGAGACAAGTAATGAGGGTTCATTGTACGAAATTATCTCTGTATCACTTTGGCGTTCAAGTCCCTCGGCAACAAGAGGGCCTTCTTGGTGAGGCTTTAGATACGTCCTCATACATGTCTTCTAATTCTTCATCTGTGTGTGCCGAGGTCGGTGCGTATACCTGAATCATTTGAGAGTAGTATCTCTTGGTGAGCCGGATTATAAGGTACGCTACCCTGGTCGACACAATACGGATCTCTTCATCCATCAGGCCGTTTAGGCTGATGAACGCGCCAACATACATACAACCCAAAAACATAAACCGCCCGGAGTTGTAATAAAACACAGAATGTATTACTGTGCGATAGGAGTCTACGACGTAGCGTTGTTAGCGAGGACTCGATGAACGAGGATTACTGTGCGCTAGGAGTCTACGACGTAGTGTTGTTAGCGAGGACTCGATGAACGAGGATTACTGTGCGCTAGGAGTCTACGACGTAGCGTTGTTAGCGAGGACTCGATGAACGAGGATTACTGTGCGCTAGGAGTCTACGACGTAGCGTTGTTAGCGAGGACTCGATGAACGAGGATTACTGTGCGCTAGGAGTCTACGACGTAGCGTTGTTAGCGAGGACTCGATGAACGAGGATTACTGTGCGCTAGGAGTCTACGACGTAGCGTTGTTAGCGAGGACTCGATGAACGAGGATTACTGTGCGCTAGGAGTCTACGACGTAGCGTTGTTAGCGAGGATTCGATGAACGAGGAACCCGACAATTTTGGATTCTAAGTTGCTTGAACTAATGCACAGTTAGGCTACCATCGCTTTTAAATTGAAATAAAACACACCCATAACGAGTTTAAATGTAACCGTTGTATAATATTTGAATATAAAATTTGTAAAGTTTAAATGATAGACAGGATAAAGAGAAAAAAACTGTTTTCTGTTATTATTTTTTCAAAGACGTCCAATAAGACCTGTATTGTCGTCTAAGTAATTATTTATTAAACTTATTTTGATAATGCACACTGCTCATTAATATTTAAGAAGCGTATCAATCCAGTAATCAAGCTATTAAAATGTATTATCGCTATTTACAGATTAATTAATAAACACTGTATAATTATAACGGATTTTCAATTCAATCCGTACACCCTTCTTTACTTTTATTATTTAAATCTGAACGATGGATTAAACCATTATTATCTAATGCAGGGTTAGAACTACTTGTACTATTTGCGCTTGTGCCGTTATCATAAATATTTTTAACCCTGAACTCCAAACGAGAGGGATGTTATAAGTTTAGAGTGTCTACTTGTTTGTATCACTTGTGGGGAGGGGGAGGGGGGGGGGGTGTTATTTGTGCCGATATAGGTCGTTTTTTACCACTTCTTATTCTGTGCTCATTTACCACTTCTTATTCTTTACCACTTCTTATTCTGTGTTCATTTACCACTTCTTATTCTTTACCACTTCTTATTCTGTGCTCATTAGAAACCGGATTGTATGCATTTGCATATTTAGCTACTAAACAAAAATATATCTTTTTTTTTTAAACGTGTCTGTTTGTCTGAATGTGTTTGTTCGCGCATAACGTGAAAATGTTGGATCGATTGTGATGCGGCTTTCACTGTTGGATAGCTCAGGGTTCGGCTTAAAAACTGGGGTACTTGGTATCTATATGCGATAAATAGAAGCCGAGCAACTAAAGGAATTTTGATCAAATGTTGGTATATTGGTGTTTTAGTTCCTGAAATAGCACATGTAGTACTTTTAACCTACAGAAATGACAACGCGTGTGAAGTCGCGGTTACTGCTAGTACTTATAATAAAGGGGTACTTCCCAACGGATCTCGATATCAGAATTACTAATTAACTGATATCGCTCGGCGTTCCCATTGGATCTCGAGATCCGCTCAACTTTAATGAATATTAGTTTTTGTTCCCATCGGATATCGAGATCCATTGCAACTCAAATGTATATTAATTTTTCTTCCCATCAGATAACGGATCTCTAGCTCCAAAGTTAAGAAAAAATAATATTCATTTGACTTGCGTTGGATCTCAAGATCCGATGGGAAGAAAAACTAATATTTATTTATTTATTTATTTCACAAAATCCACAGATCTTAAATACAAATAGTATAAAACTTATTGGTTATTAGATCTTATATCTAATAACGGATTTACTTTATAATAATAAACTTAATATAGAGCAGAATGCGTTGGTAACAAAAAATAATAATAATTATTGTAACATATGTTTAGTTAATAATAGCAAGTGCAAGTAATATGAACAGCACTAGTAATAATTATTGTACTTAAGTATATTTTGGTAAACGTACAAAATAATATAAAACCTTGTTATGAACTAAGTTTTGATTATGTCTATAACAAAGCTTTTGAAGCTTTGCTTTTTACAATTAAAAAGGTCTACTGAGCTGAAATGTTTGTTGAAACTTTTTTGCGTAACGTTTTAATTCGATATGCAACGGATCTCGATATCCGATGCGAACAAAAACTAATATTCATTTGAGTTGCAACGGATCTCGAGATCCGATGGGAACGCCGAGCGATATCAGTTAATTAGTAATTCTGATATCGAGATCCGTTGGGAAGTACCCATAATAAAGTAGTAGGTACAAACTACAGTAAAAATGATTTAAAAAAGATCTAGGGTACTTATAATAAGCTACTGACAAAGTTTTTTTTATCGTGTCTGTCTGTTCATGCATAACGTATCTACTACTGGATGAATTGCGATGCGGTTTCCACTGTTGAGTAGCTTAAGGTCCACTTAAAAACTGGTGTGCTTGGTTATCTCATTCCGAGAAGTAGATGCCGAGCAATCGACAAAAAAATATTTGACGTCTGAACGAAATTTGATGAAATTTGGTATATTGTTACTTTTGGTTCTGAAACAATCCCTAAATCTCAGAAAAATTACCACGCGGGCAACTCCGCGGGCACAGCTAGTTTTAACTTATGTTTACACTGTTTTATGAATATAGAAGGGCGGGTTTCAAGCTCGGTCTTGTTTTGATGTCTCACAAGGTGACCGCGACTTCATCGACCTATAGTTACGTGCAATGGTGGGTTCGGGAGAAAAAATCCCAACGAGTCATACTGTGACAGGATCTGGTGTGACTCGTTGAGAATTTTTCTCCCATCGAGTCACACTGATACACTAGAGCAAGGAAGTTATGTGTACTTATGTACAACTGGAACGATATTAAAAAAAAAAAAGAGAATCTATTATTTGACCTTGAAAACGATATAAAAATAAAAAAAGACAAGCAAGTTGAGCAGTAGCCCTTGTTGTCTCTTTCTTATTTATAGTGCCAATCTCAGATGACAGCAAATACTTCGAAAAACAAATAGGACAAGAACTTCTTTAATTTCCAGAATAGTATATGAAATCTCATCAGACACCAAAGAGGATGTACTAAGTAGATGTATTAAATAGGTGACCTCTTTGGTACAGTTGTCTTTGTGATGATTATTTCGCAAGTTTATTTTAGTCTGTGCGAAAACCAAGGGCGAAATCTGAAACTTTGTACGAGAGAGAAAGAGACTTCCTATCCGCCGTATACTTCCTTTTCTCGCATTTTCATTTTAAATTACGTTTTCGGTGAGACCACTTTTGTTTAGGAGAGATATCGTTCCAGTTGTACGTAAGTACATATAACTTACTTGCACTAGAGTGACCCGTTAGGAAGTCTTCTCAAAAAATAAGTTGCAACGAGTAACAGTGTGACTCGATGGAAGAAAAAATCTCACCGATTCTTACCAATTCCTCTATTGGTCCAATTTTGACAAGCGAGGTATCAATCGATTCGTCTCTTAGAATTCGTCTTTATCGCAAGAGTGCCATAAGCAATTTTTTACGTGACCGCAGTCGAATTTTTAATTTTTGAACTTATCTTGTTTTGCTTATAAAAATGTTTTGAGTGATCGAAGACAATCCAACTACAGTACATTTGGAACAGTCCCTGATCGTTGTTTACAATAGTAACAAAATGAAAAATAATTTGTAAACTATACTTTTGTTCTGATTACTGATTATATGTTGTTTTTGAAATAAAATCTATACATAAAAAAAAGCATTAAGTACAAAAGAAACTGTACAATCAAGATAAGTTGGAACAAGTAAAAAATCATCTCTGTCTACCTGTATCACGTAACATCTATTGGACCGATTGCGATGCGGCTTCGGTCACTGTTGGATAGCTTTGGAGTAGGTACTTGGTACCTTAATGTGATGATTAGATACCGAGCATTCGATAAAAACTATTTGACGGCTGAACTAATTTTGAAGAAATGTTGTACCTATAGTAGGTATTGTACTTTATAGGTACTTTCGGTCCTGGAATAACACGTATGGGCTACTTTTAAATGAAATGACGACGCGGGAAAAGCCGCGATATGTGAGCTAGCAAAATAATAATAATAATAATAGTTTTTTGATTATTTTATGTTACATTTTTTACACTTCTTGCATATGAGCTTTGTATCCAATCCATACCAATATATAAAAGTGAAACGTTGTCTGTTTGTTTGTTTGGGGAGCTTTCACGCGATAACGGCTGGACGGATTTTGATCAAATTTAGAATGGAGATAGCTTATATCCTGGAATAAAATATAGGATACTTTTTATCCCGGAAAATTAAAAGTTTCTACGGGAAAACTGGAAAATGTTGATTACTCACTGTAAGGAACGGTTGCCATCACTGAATGGTCTGTGGTTGGGTTGCCATGGAAACGAAATAACAAGTCTGTAAAAAAACGTCAAGAGCATTCGTGCTATACCAACTTTTGCATTGGTTTTACACACCATAGAAGAAAATTGGATGCGTTTTTGCGCGATAAACAGTATTCCGCGCGGACGAAGTCGCGGGGGGAAAACTAGTGTTGCATATAATCCGATCTTTAGTAATCCTACACATGTTGATATAACATATCGCATATAGCATATTCATCTTGAAAGCTCAAGGAGCACAAAATTCCACTAAGCCTTGCACCAACTTAGCACAAATAATACTGATCCATTTTCACATACCTTCGTCTTTCCTGAATGATTCCAAAGTAGCTAAAGGTCTTCGTAAACTCGAATACTCTCTTTGCAGGCGTGACGAAGAGCCAAATACAAAAGAGTTACCTGAACCGCCTGAGCAGTGTCAGAAAGAACATTGCCGCCGTGCTCCGCTACTCAAACATCATCCCCTTTAACTGGAACACCAAAGGGTTCAGTTGTTTCTACTGCTCAAAGCCTATGAAAGACTGCAACGTACTAAAAGAACACACCATCAAACACGACTCAGTAGACTTGGAGAGCTTCGTCAGCAAACGTATCATAACCAAAGATGTTCCAATCAAAATCGACATCACAGAGATTGCTTGCAAGATCTGTGCGATCCCGTTTACAAATTTAGATGTATTGGTTACGCATATCGTGGAGAACCATGGCGAGGAATTCGACTCGTCAGCAGGAGTATGTTTCTTCCCGTTCGTACTAAACAAAGACGCAATGAACTGTGTTCTTTGTGAGAACAGCTACGACAACTTTAAAAGTATGATCGGGCACATGTACAAGCAGCACGTGAGCCACTTTTACATGTGTCAGATGTGCGGTCTAAGCTTCAAAGACCAGATCCGTTTGAAGAGACACATAACCACTCACGTTGGAGTCAGTCACAGGTGTACGTTTTGCGACAAAACCTTTGACGCGCTTCACAAACTGGTGAAGCACAAGCAGAGATTCCACGGGCAAGTGAAGCTGCAGGAATGTGGCTTGTGCAGTGAGACATTCTTAAATAACTATCAGCTTAAAGTCCATATGGGGAAGGTCCATAACGTCGAGAAGTACAGGCTCAAATGTGAGCACTGCCCCAAGATTTGTACGACCAAAGGGGCCATGCTGCTCCACGTGCAAAGTCTACATTCAGACATGAAATACCAATGTGATCTTTGCGAATACACTGCCGGTATAAAGTGGTTGATAAAGCTACACAAGCGGAAGCATTATGGCATGAAGGAGTACTCTTGTAGTATTTGTGAGAGACGCTTCGGCAGGTCGAGCAATTTGAGAACGCATATGAAAGTCCATACGGGGAACTCTGGAAGGGTGTGCAGAGTTTGTCGTAGGGGGTTTACCGATGTGGAGGCTCTGGAGAGGCACGAGCTAGAGATTCATTATTATGATAATTATTAGCTTTCAGACAATGGCAGCAATTTGGTCATTTTACTCTTTAAACTAAACTAGACTAAATTTCTTCAAATGTAATTTAAACCTTGTCGACCTTGTAACAAGGTCTTTTTGCCCCTAGCATCTATTCTAAACTTACGTCAATTTAAGCTGCACCTCTTAAAATAACGTAATTAAAACAGGTTTTTAACACGCTGTCTAACAGCGTTTGGATAAATTCGGACACGTTCTGAGACAGCGTTTGGACAAATCGGGAAACAAACTCTCGCTGCGTGGAAACAAAGTTGATTTTACGCTGACAGGCTTTAGTGATAGTTTAGTGAGTGAGGTTTAGATGCCAGGGGAAACAATACCTTGTTACGAAGCCCACAAGGTTTAAATTACCTATTAGAAATAAGGTATAGTTTAGGAGATGTCCGAATCGCTACCAATAAGTTTTATTTTTAAAGATCCAGTAAGATTGAATTGAACAATAGCTATAATGTAACTTTCAAACGCTTATCGTTAAACTAAATAACTACGTGCAGGTGTTTTTCAGAAAGCTGACACGTAGGTACATCTAGAGGTGTTAATATAATATAATACATTGTTATTATTATGTATAACGTTAAATTTATAAATAATTATAGTTGTAAAATATAAGAAATAAATTCAATAAAGTTTTTTTTTTATTTACATCTCCTATCAACAATTAGACAACAACAATTAGAATTAGAGTCTGCCAATCCGTCCGTGTCGGTGTTTTTCAATTTTTAACATTCTGTATTTGTTTTAATTTGCTTCGACTGTGATAGCTTTCATATGATAGCTTTCATATGTGATAGTTTTCATATGTGATAGCTTTCATGTTTTTTAATTTTTTAACATTCTGTATTTGTTTTAATTTGCTTTGACTGTGTTAGCTTTCATATGATAGCTGTCATATGATAGCTTTCATGTGATAGCTTTCAGTCACCGACCTGTAGATTTGAAATTAGGATCATTCAGATCTGTTTGATCAATATGATCTGAGTGATCTCACGTTTAATATCCTTAGATCCTGTTTCTACTTATTTGCATCTAAATGAATGTTTTTTTGTATGGTTTACGTAAAAGGGAGTAGGTCAATTAGGGGTTAGTCTTCATTATGTAGACCGAGTAGGTATATGGTATGATAATTCCAGTTACACGAAAGTTAATACCTACCTATGAATAGAATGCCACAAGTGTACGGAATGACGCAAAAATTTGGTAACCTTTAAAAAAACATTTAACGTCCGAACTAACGTCTTTGAAGATACACATAGGATCGTTATATGAAACAAAAAAGATCACGCGGGCAAAGCCGCTGGCACATATATATTAAGCCACCGGCACATATAGTACATATATAATAAAGCCGCCGGCACATATAGTACATATATAATAAAGCCGCCGGCACATATAGTACATATATAATAAAGCAACGAGTTACCTAAAGACATCAAAATCTTGAAGGGCAATTTGTGTAGGGCTCGATTGAACGTATGGCTAGCGGATAATTGTTGTTATAGCACTAATGATTATTTTAAGAAGTAGAATCTAATTAATTCCTAGTTAGTAATTTTGACATTTGTTTTATTATTATTATTATTATTTAATGTATATATATTAGAATATGTTTTTTTTTTAATCGGGACATAATTAACAATAATATTTGCACGCCTGCTTACAGGCTGAATATAGTGACATTACAATACTTTAAGAACTGACATGTAATTTAATAATGTATTCTAGCAAATAAATAAATGATTGATTGATTGATTGAAGCAGTAGGTAACAAAAAGTAACAAAAGAAGATAATTAAAAAAAAACTCTTGGGTACTTAAAATATGCTACTGAACAAAGATATATTAACATATTTTAAATGGTATCTGTCTGTTTCGCAGCACGTAAAAATTACTGAAACGACTGTGATGCGGTTCTCACTGGTGGATAGCTTAGGGGTTAACTTAAAAACCGGTTTGCTTGGTATCTTAATCCGATGAGTAGATGCCGAGTAATCGATAGACTACGAAATTTGGTATATATTATCTTAAAATTACTTTTGGTTCTGAAATAACGTATAGGACTTTTATCCACGATGATGCCCACGCGGGCAAAGCCGGGCTCTTCTAGTGTGCAAAAATATATTATTAAAAGGTTGTATTTTAATTTGTTTTATATTTACTTAACTCGTCTTGATCAACTCTGCCTCTAACTCGTCTTGATCAACTCTGCCTCTAACTCGTCTTGATCAACTCTGCCTCTAACTCTATCTCGTTGATCAATGGTATTTTTGAAACATAAACTAATTAAAAAATAAAAGATTTTGCTTTTATAGCCGTTTATTCCGTTTCAGCTTGGGCAAAAATGCTTTCGTATGTCTGGATGTCTGTCCGTCCGGATCTCTGTTCTCCTCTACAGGTCGCATTTCTCAACCGATCTAGATGAAACTTGGAATAAAGGTTTAACGAATTTTAAGAAGTTTTTAATCTTCGGGGGATTTTTGATCGGGGGGGGGGGGGGGGGATACTTCCCCCAAAAATGGTAAAAAGGGGGGCTTCGGAATATCTCCGCCTTATTAGATCCGATTGCGAAGATTCTGTTTTTATTTGAAAGGTAGTCTCATAAAAAATTGGTGAAAATCTGATGAGCATCTTCGGCGTGATGAGCAGAATAGATCCTCAAAATGCGGTAAATTTCTCACTTTTAGGTTTCTACCAGTGGAATCAGATCTTTACCTACTAGTTAGGGGTTGATGGAGCACCTTGGTTATTACTGTTAGTTTTACAATAAGGTAACTAGATGTCACTGCTGGATTATTTACAAAAAAGTGTGTACGCGCGAGGTCTACAGCTCACAGAGCCACTACTTATGTAGACTACTTAATTTTTCTTAAATCTAGGCTCAGAGTCTTTAATTGTCTTTCTAAAAGCGACGTTGTATAAAAGAAGTACGATCTCTAATAAAGAACGAACCATAAAAAAAGAATCCTTAGACAGCATAATGTGGCGTCGTAGGGTCGAATAATCCCACTAACAGAAGCTAAGAGTAATTCCCATCTTCCAACCAACCAACTGCTATGCGCACCAATTGGACCCGACGACGACTCGCCATAACAAAAGACTAAGAAATTCTGTTACTTGGCAGAAAAGCCCTAGAAACAAAAACTACTGTAGAAGATAACGCATGTAATCTTCTGGCTGCCTCTAGTGTCGAAATGAAACTAAGACAACTGTTTTCCCTTACAGGAGAACCTAGAGGTGGCCAGAAAGCAGTAGCAACTAGATCCAAAACCAATGCGCCAGCGCGTGTACGTCTTTCGCGCGACGTCACCATCGACAGAGACTTGGCTCCTCCAGTGAGCATCCTGCCAAGGAAAGGACCAAAGAGACTGACAGCTAAAGAGAAACGCAACATCATGATACAAAACGTAACCCAGGTGTTGGTAAAGACGACTGTCATGCCCTTTCGCTGGTTGAAAAGCTCGTATAGATGTTTCTACTGCTACGACATCTTCCAAGAGGCATCAGATCTCAAGGCTCACCAACCGGCTCACACGGGAGATGAAATCAAACTGAAAGCTATGAATAACTATTGGGAACCAGTGGTGTACGTTGACATATCGAACATGAGCTGCAGACTGTGTCCGGAAAAGGTCACCGACCTATATGATATGATAGATCATTTGGTAGCGAAGCATGGTGTCGTTTATAACAAAGACATGGGTGTGTGTATGGTTGCTTTCAAGCTGGACAACTTCAACGTCAGCTGCCTGGTTTGCGGAGTTAACTTCTTCACCTTCGGACCCCTGCTCTATCACACCAATAAAGACCATAAAGGAACTTCTGTCATCCTCTGCGATGTATGCGGGCAGCACTTCAAACACGCAAACCTGTTGCGACTTCACGTGAAAACTGTTCACGAAAACTCTGGTCTGCTTTGCCCCGATTGCGGCGAAAAGTTCGATTCGAGATCCAAACTGAAGACCCACCAGAAGAATCAGCACGATTTGGAGAAGAAGTACAAGTGTTTGGTCTGTTCCCAGATGTTTCAGAGCCACTACAAAAGGTCGAGGCACATGGCTTCTGAGCACAAGAATCGACAGGAAATAAAGTGCCTGCACTGCCCGAAGACCTTCGTGTTCCGGAGTATGATGATGACTCATTTACGAGATACGCATCTGAAAGTGCGGAACCACGTTTGCGGAGTCTGCGGTTGGCGGGCTTTCAATAGCAACAGGCTGAAGAACCATATGTACAAGCACAGTGGAGAGAAGAATTTCAAATGTGATTCGTGTGACAAGGCGTTCACTACGAAGAAGATTATGCGGGCCCATTTCGCGAGGATGCATAAGGCGCCTCAGCAACCTGCAGCACTCAGTAATCCTCCTTATGGCAATCCTTATGGAGGACAATGATTCGATAGTCTTCTTATACTACCAAAAGTTGACCTTTGCCCACGTGGTCGTTTCTCTAGGCTAAAAGCACCCTTGTTGTCCAGGACCTAAAATACCATACCATATACCAAATCAGATCAAAATTCCTTCAACCGTCAAAAAGATTATTAACGATTGCTCAGCTAGCCAACAGTAAACCGCATTTTAAACGGTCCAGTAGTTATTACGAGATATGTGAACGAACAGACACGATTTTTGAAACTATACCTATTCTTAGTTTGTAGCTTATTTTTAATAGCAGAGACCATTTTATACAAAAAAGGTTTTCTGTTGTCATCATTCTTCTTTGTGTTGTTGAGTGACAAAATATCAATAATCTGAAGAATATTTATTTTAAGCAGTTTTTAAAAGTCTGATCTTATATGTTATTTTGCAAGACCTTACAACCTGTTTTGTATACAACCCTGAATCTGAAACGCATTTTTATTACATTTCTCATTAACCCACTACAGTTTGCAATAGTGTCACAAAAGTGATTACTTTGGGGTACGATGCGGTTTTCACTGTTGGATAGATTAGGTTTTGACTTAAAATCTGGGGTACTTGGTAATTCAATCAGATGAGTAGAAGCCGAGCAATCGATAAAAAAGTATTTGACGGCTGAAGGAATAATGATCAAATGTAGTACATTGGTATTTTCGGTCTTGGAATAGCACATAGAGTAATTTATATCTAGAGAAATGACTGCGGGTGCGAAGCCGCGGGCACAGTTAGTAAACTATAACTTCAAAAAAAGTTTTAAGGCCAGTGTATTTCGTTGAGAAATGTTTAAGAACGACCATGGAATGACCAAGATGTGTATGTCAAATGTCATGTCATGTTCATGAGAAGCGAGAGGAGCTGCTTTTTCTTGTGGATCTAAACTAGCTTCTACACTAGAGCTAAAAGTATAAACCACTACGTGAGAGGTTGATCTCAATTTTAGGTATTTCTTTGAGAACGACCATGGAATGACCAAGATGTGTATTTCAAATGTCATGCCATGTTCATGAGAAGCGAGAGGAGCTGCTTTTTCTAGTGGATCTAGACTAGCTTCTACACTAGAGCTAAAAGTATAAACCACTACGTGAGAGGTTGATCTCAATTTTAGGTATTTCTTTGAGAACGACTATGGTGTGACCAAGATGTGTATGTCAATTGTCATGTCATGTTCATGAGAAGCGAGAGGAGCTGCTTTTTCTTGTGGATCTAGACTATCTTCTACACTAGAGCTAAAAGTATAAACCACTACGTGAGAGGTTGATCTCAATTTTAGGTATTTCTTTGAAAACGACCATTGTATGACCAAGATGTGTATGTCAAATGTCATGTTCATGAGAAGCAAGAGGAGCTGCTTTTTCTTATGGATCTAGATTAGCTTCTATACTAGAGCAACGAATATAAACCACTACTTGAGAGGTTGATCTCAATTTTAGGTATTTTTTTGAGAAATGTTTGAGAACGACCATGGAATGATCAAGATGTGTATGTCACATGGCATGTCCATGAGAAGCGAGAGAAGCTGCTTTTTCTTGTGAATCTAGACTATCTTCTAGACTAGAGCTAAGATTATAAACATCTAAGTGAGAGGTTGATCTCAATTTTAGAATTTTTAAATGCCTCCTTACCTTTGACATCAACCATTTTGAAAAATACCACTGATGAAACTTTGAAAACTTTAAGCTGAGGACTTTAAGACCAGGCTCAGATTTTCAAAGGGGTTTTCCATAAATGCCATTTTGAAAAATACCACTGATGAAACTTTGAAAACTTTAAGCTGAGGACTTTAAGACCAGGCTCAGATTTTCAAAGGGGTTTTCCATAAATGTGCTGGATCAACCACAAATCTGATAAATGTGAAACTTAAGAGAGCTTGAAACTTAGCTCGAGAGAACAGAACAGTTCACGCAAATAAAATCCGTTTACCAAATTGCATACTGGCACTATACCGAAAAAATACTTATGTAATGGCTGTAAAGATATTTAACAAATTACCGATGGCAATTACGGATTTACCTTTGAATAAGTTTAAAACAATAATCCATAAATGGTTATTATCGTATAATTTCTATTCCGTTAATGAGTTTTTTAACATGAACACATAAAATAAAGCGATCAATTTTGAAAAATGTATCATAGTTATAACGACATCTAATATTATTTTTCTTTGTGTGACATCTTTACTAATCATTTAACATTGACATTTTAATTAACCGATATGTATTTGAAATGTATAAATTTGTAGCAATATTTGCACACCAGCAATGGTAAAATATGTTGAAACTTTAATATACCTAACACCTTAATACTGTACACATATTTACAGCAAATAAATGACATTCATTCATTCATTCATTCATTCAATCATTCATTCATTCATTAACATATTATGTTTTTGAGATCTTTCTTTATCTTTCTATGATTAAGACAAAAACATGATTAAGAGAATTTCATTAGATACATTTTCTTATCAAAAATTACGTAGTTTTCAGTAATATATTCATTTTTCTACTCAACGGCTTAAGTTTTATCTCTCACAGTAAGAAAATATAGTTTATTATCTACTGTTTAGACAAAATTTATCTTACTAAATTATTAGCCTGCCAATAAAATAAATAACTTTTGAGACTTACGTCATTTAGTTTCGAGCCAAATTGTGTGTTAAAACAGCGATCGCGCTATTCAACCATGTTACGCAGGCACTTCAGTGCTTATTGCGGGTAGCGGGTGGCAGAGTGTAGGGGAGGTGGCAGGGGTGTGGGGAGTGGGAAAATGTAACCTTGGAGTTCATACCTGGCCTTAATACAAACAAAAAATGTTATACGCTGATCAATCACTGTCGGGATTTTCAGATATTGGGAGTTTAAAGATAGCATATGACGTGCCTCACCCTTGATCTGTTCATTGAGCTCCAGTGACATACTGACTGACAAACAACACAGCCTAAACCGGTGGATCTATAGATTGGAAATTTAGGCAAAATATTTTAGAGTACCCTAGGAGTCCACTAAGGAGGGATTTTTTGATATTCCATCCCTAAGGGGTTGGGGTGGCAACGTTTGCAAACAGGCAAAGCCGGGGCGCAGTTAGTTACACATGAAAACGGAGACAAATTATTTGTAGGAATAATATAACACGAACATTGGACCTTTATATGGCGATAAAGGTTCAGTAGCATCAGTAAATAATATTATACAGTACTTGCAGCGGAAGTATGTGGCTCGGAAGTTGTCTGCAAGTCGCTGCGCAACTGCTATTATTCAAGCGCAATCCCAATGCTGAAGGTGAAGACAGCATTGCATAACTGCCTCGCTCACTCGCTTACGTTTTTCGCATATTCTATCTCGCTCTTACTTTACGCTGTTTTATCCCTACAGCAGTACCTGCGCAATCGTTCACAGAGCATAACTTCACAAACATATAGATTGTCTGCGACTGCTGTACTCACTTTCGTTTTTGTTTACAATATATTTATTCACGATGAAGATCTAATTTTACGTCTATTCAATAAATCCAATTGAAAAGCTACCAGTAATTTTATTTTTCTAGATCCACTCTTCAAACTAAACATTCAGTAATTAATCACACTAATATAAAGGCGGAAGTTTGTATGTATGTATGTGTATGTTTGTTACTCCTCCACGCTCAAACGGCTGAACGCATTTGGATGAAATTTGGTATCAGGATAGCTTATATCCTGAATTAACACATAGGCTACTTTTCATCATCATCATCCACACGGGGAAACCGCGGGGCGCGGCTAGTACATTGAGCAAGTAAGACTTGCACTTGGCTGGTTTTTTACACGACTGCCCATAAAAACGAGTGTATTGTTTTTAGCATTCATGTATGTATTTATGTATGTGAGTTTCTTTATTCCACCATAACTTTTAAATGCCTTAACAGATTTAGTATGGGGTACCGTTAGAATCCTTAAACCCCCCCGAGTAACATTATGTAGTAGTATTTATGCTGGCATAATCCATTATATTCTATAGCTAAGGTAGATGCGTTACCCGCGCTCTAAAACGGCAACGAAAAAGTAAGGTAATTCCTGTACTTTCACTTAGTTCGCACGGTATCGCTGTACCTACGCGTCGGGGCGACGTCATACGTGAGGAGCTCGTGGAACTTAGAACATAATAAAAAATGTTCCCTTCTCTGTCTGACAACAGGACATTTTTAAAGGACCGTATGACGTTGACGAGGCGAGTAGTTCATAAGCTCGATGGTAAGCGCTACGTCTGCTCAAAGTGCATTGCAGCAGAGAATAAAATAATTACGAAGTAATTTAAAACACAAGCGGTTTTTTCATTATTTTAACATTTACGCTTGTTTAGCGAGAACATAACTACTTATTTTCTAAAGGATAAATCAGTTCGGTTGGTCAGTTCAGAACACTACCAATAGATGGCGTTACTGCCCCCGTAAGACGGATTTAGAAACTGAGACAAAAAATTGGATGATGATGCAATGGTCACGGTAGCCGAATTGCTTAAAAGCATGTGCCGCGCAGAGGCATGGATGTATGCTGGTTTCGAATCCCATCCGTAATCCAAATTTTTCTTTTAGAAAATTATTAAATATAGCGATATCGCTATTTTTTTGGTGCACTCGTGTAATCCATGAAGATAACCATAATTCAAGTTACCAAAAATATCCCCAAGGAATATACCCAATGCGCGACGCTCACAAGGTGCTCTGCGATGAGATGAGGAGAAGCTATATTCTAAGAAGCCTCATTTCCCTTGCAGGATCTAACTGGAGAACCAAAGAAAGCTTCGACGAGAGCTCTGACGATCAGGAAACAGAACCACAGAAGCCTGCCAAAAGATTGGCCAAAATGAGAAAAAATGTCGTGCAAGTCATCCTCAACTCGACTATCTTGCCTTTCCGATGGCTCACAACATCGTACAGATGCTTCTACTGCTACGAAATGTTCCTAAAACCGTCAGAACTCAAAGCTCATAATCGAACGCACGAAAGAGACGAGATCAAAACAGCTATGCACAAATACTGGGAGAACGATGTCTTTGTAGACGTTGCCGATATGTCTTGCACGAAATGCACTGAAGAATTTAGCAACTTAAAAGACTTAATAGATCACCTAGTAAAAGAACACGACATAGCTTACGACGAGGGTACGACGCATTGCTTCAAAACTTTCAAAATTGAAGACGATCTAGTTACATGTGGAGTCTGCAATTTAAGCTTTCCATTGTTCGGTCAGCTCCTAATCCACGCGACGAAAGATCACGGGAACCCTCAAGATCATCTCTGCGATATATGCGGAAGAACTTTCAAGAAGCACCAGATCAAACAGCACGTTCATAATGAACATAGAAGCAAGACGGTCTCTTGCACGCAATGCGGCGAAACTATCTCGACTTATGCTCTAAGAACACATATGACTCGCGTGCATAACAGGAAGGTGAAATGCGCCATGTGCAGCGAGAAATTTGATACGTACTACATGAAGCAACGACATATGACTCTTGTTCATAAGAGTAGAGAAGAGATCAAATGCCCCTATTGCCCCAACGTGTATTACTTTAAGAGCACGATGAATCGGCACGTGAAAGAGGTGCATATAAGGGAGAAGAACGTCGTCTGTACGATTTGCGGATGGAGTGGCTTCAAAGAGAGTAGACTAAAGGCACATTTGGTATCTCATAAGGATGGCGGAGATTTTCCGTGTATTATTTGCAACAAAAAGTGTAAGAGTCAGAGCTGTTTGAAGCAGCATTATCGAGTTATGCATCGCGATGATGATTCCGATGAGAGCAACATTGAATATGTGATAGAATCATTATAATAGTTGTCTAAGACTGTGTACTTCAATAACGGCCAGTGGTAGTGGAATTCCTCAACCAGCTTGAATACAAAAGCTACTCAAAAATTCCTCGATGGAAAAAGTACCTGATGCCTCTGTTTTTTGAAATTTGAAACGATGACTTTACAAAGTAAAGATAGGTGGTTTAAATTGACAACCAGATCAGGTTTTAGCGCTCTTACGCACTAGCGGCTAACCGCGGGGGCGGCTAACCGCGAAGAAACCGCGTTAAGCGGTTGGACCGCTCGAGTCTAACCGCCTAGCGGCCAACCGCTAGTGCGTAAGGTCCCTTAAAAACTGGAATCTTAATCCGATAATTAGACGACGAGCAATAAATAAAAACTATTTGACGGCTGAACGAATTTTGAAGAAATGTAGTATATTGTATTAGGCTTAGCTCTTACTTTTCAAAGATTTTAGTGTACTCTTGGTCTTGTCTGAAAAGTGGGACAGTACAAATCTTAATTAGAGTTTTTTAAGACCAATTGCGCGTGCGCTGGCTGCCTCAGTTGCCAAAACCGGTTTTTTGGAAACTTTTTCTTTTCTTGAACATAACTCTGGCAATGGTATTTAATTATAATATAGTGTACTTTTTTGTTTCTTTTAACTCAGTTAAATAAAAGCAATAAAATGAATGTGGTTAAATATTAAAAGTATTATTATTACTAATTGCATATTGCTTAAGCTTATCCAAATATGATACCTACAAAGTTTTGGCTTCTTACCTTAAGCTGCATATACACCAGCGCGAGGACCAAGACAAACACCATCATACACAGGAGAATGACGCGATCCTATTGGAGGATTTTAGCCAGTTCTCTCTACAGCAGTCAGGTGGGCTGACAGGACATTGACAGGATTCCCGCACCGTATACAGCACCGAACCGAAGCCGCCTAAGAAGGGTTTTCTTTGGTTTCAGAAACGAAGAAAGACCAAGCGCTAGCAGCGTTGCTAACCACCGTCATAGAACACTCCACAATCCTGCCTTTCCGGTGGCACTACAGCAAGTACATGTGCTTTTACTGCCCCACCGTTTTCGTACACAGCTCTGAGTTGAAGGCCCACAAAATCCACGAACAGGACGCAGTTGACCTCACGACAATCATCAGAACAATCAATTACAAATGCGGTCGAGTCAAGCTCGATTTCTCAGAAGCTGACTGCACGAAATGCGAAGAAAACATGAAAGATTTCTCTAGTTTCATTAGGCACCTATCAGGGAAACACGAGTTGGAATTCGGTCAGGAAGTTGTAAAGATATTCGATTCGTTCAACCTATCAGACGAAGGCATGAACTGCCTTGCTTGCGGACAGCGCTTTCAATTCTTCGGACCGTTGCTCGTGCATCACAATAAATATCACATTGATCAGTACGTGTGCGAAATCTGCGAGCAAGCCATTTGCGGGAAGCAGAACGTGTATAATCATATGAGCCACACTCATAAATCAAATAATTGCAAATACTGTAACGAAACATTTCCGACTATGTACGCCCTGTACAACCACATTGGGCGTGTACACAGAAAGGACGATTTCAAATGCCTATCCTGTGATATATTCTTACCAAACAAGTACCAAAAGACCCGCCACATGGCATTGGTGCACGACCACAAAGGTTTCCAAATCGTTTGCGAGTATTGCTCGAAAGTTTTCACGCGGAACAGCAAGTACGTTGATCATAAGCAGAGAGTACATTTGAGAGAGAGGAACTGCGCTTGTGAAGTGTGCGGGTACAAGGCGTTTAATGAACAGGCTTTGAAAAGTCATATGATAAAGCATAATGATTGCCATCCTTATAAATGCGAAGTGTGTGTTAAGGCCTTCCGCAGTCAGAAGTATTTATCGGTGCACTTGAAGTCTGAGAAGCACAGGCGGAATATAGACGGTGGAAGCGGGGCAGATACCTTGCGGCCGAAGAAAGTAGAATGCAGGAGTAAACCGGAGGTGGCGAGTCATCTGATTAGTTGTAATCCCAAGTAAACGTAATAGCGTCGTCAATCTTTGTATTAACTTGGTATTTCATCCTTGTTGAACAACTTGTTGTTGAACTTCATGTTGTTCTTGGTATTTCTTGGTAATACAAAGCGATGGAAAAGCGCACATAACTTGAAAAGTCATTGGCCTAGGACCGAACCCGGTATCGTTGAATTCTTAGTCGCATAGTATACCTGTAGGCTACCATCGCTTTATAATTGTATTTGTAATAATATACAGCCATACAACATACAACAATAGTTATTGCGACGGAGCGCTTTTGCGCCCGTCCGGTGACGCTGTAGAGGTCAGTTATAGACCAACAGCACATATCATTTCTAAAAAAAAAAAGACATTAATGGTTGCGAATACCCTTTTCGTGGTTCCGTACGTCCGAATAAACAAAGGAACTCTTATGGATCACTGTATTTCTGTCCGACTTTCACAGCCAATTTATTCCCAATCTTACTGGACCGACTACATTGAAATTTGAAGGAATTTGACCAAACACGTGTAACGTACATAAATGTTTTGCAACTGTACAGTGTGACATCAAATAAAAGGGTTTTTTTGTGAGGATCTTAAAAATCTTTCTAATGTAATTTTAAAATAAATAGGTTTAAAGTTATGTAAAAATATGAAGTTTTAGGCTCAGTAATTTCGAAGACAAATGGGGGCCTTATCTTCGAAACAACAAAAGCATTTTTTTTTAATATATGTATTTACTTAAGATTTTCATTGTTCCCTGAGATGGGCTGTTTTCGATAAAACATCGTGATGACAGAATAGCCAGCTGACTGCGATTATACAAGCCCAGGATGCGCCAAACGTCTTAAAATCATAGAGATTTAAAAGTGAAACTTTTGTCTGTTTGTTTGGGGCGTTTTCACGCCAAAACGTCTGGACCGATTTTGATGAAAATTTGTATGTAGATACTGTATACAACAGAGACCGACATAGGGCACTTTTTATCCCGGAAAATAAAAACTTGTCACGGAAAATTTTCGATTACTCGCTTTCACACAAAAACAGTTTCGATGAAATTCTGTATATAGGTGGTAGATAGGTACACATAAATCAACATAAGATATATTTATCCCGGAAAATGGAAAATTCACACGGGAAATTGGTTAAATCTTGGTAGATCAGTTGTACTAGTTTTCACATCAAAACGGCTAAACTGTTTACGCTTACAGGGGGTCTAGTACGAGTTTTATAGTTTTCGAAAACGAAATGTAGTTTCGTTTAGTTCCATACATTTACTGGCAGCGCCTCTAGCGGAAACTTGTAGAAACTGCAGCAAGCAACTACGCGATAAACTCTGGATAGAATTTAATGAAATTTTGTATGAAGATGCTGTATACCATAGAAACTAACATAGGATCCCTTATCCCGGAAAATTGTATATGCGGGTAAAGCCGCGGGTACACCTAGTAGATTTATAAAACTTACGTTACATATTTTGTGCGGGGTTTAATATTATAGAGAATTTATCCGCGGGCCCCTTTAGACTCAAGATTAGGAAAAGCTGATGAAGGGGTTTCATTTTTAGATATTTTACTATCACAGGATTTATTATGAAATATTTATTTAGTTTTAGCATGAAAACTAGCGTGGTTTTAATATGTAGTACTTACGATTGATGAATAAATCACATTATAAAGATATTGCATAATTATTTTCTACTCCTGGGTACCTACTTCCACTAAAATTCCAGGTCTTAGTCTTCGTGTCGCTGTTAAATTTTTTAAATCCACTTGGGCTGGTAAGGGGCGACCTCTGTGGCATTAATTCGTGAACGGGTATTGCTTGTAGGGACTGGTCCAGCCTGGTTTCTTATTAGTCGTGTATTTTTATCAGTTAGATGATTTTGGGACGTCCCTTTGACACTTTTGTGTTTGACATTGACATGTGTTTTAATTTTATTATGACATCCCCGTAGAGTTTCTTGGTGCTCTCTTCTCTAACGGTCGTATTTCCGAAGCACCGGTGTGCTAGGTTCAACTCTGAGTCGGCACATGAAAGGGAAATTTCCTTTTCAAACTTGAAGCATAGGTACTTAGTTTACCAAATTTTATTGATTTGATCTATTTACCATATTTTATACTTTTTTGTTCATGCTTAAATACTAAATATATAATAAATATTATTGACAATATTTATTTATTATTAATTGAATTAATTTGACTTTACCAGTACACTGACAAAGTTCTTCCAGTGTGCAGCGGTAGGGACATGTATTCGACTTTACCACTACACTGACAAAATTCTTCCAGTGTGCAGCGGTAGGGACATGTATTTGACTTTACCACTACACTGACAAAGGTCTTCCAGTGTGCAGCGGTAGGGACATTATTTGACTTTACCAGTACACTGAGAAAGTTCTTCCAGTGTGCAAAAGGTAGGGACATTATTTGACTTTACCAGTACACTGACAAAGTTCTTCCAGTGTGCAGCGGTAGGGACATGTATTTGACTTTACCACTACACTGACAAAAATCTTCCAGTGTGCAGCGGTAGGGACATGTATTTGACTTTACCACTACACTGACAAAGTTCTTCCAGTGTGCAGCGGTAGGGACATTATTTGACTTTACCAGTACACTGACAAAGTTCTTCCAGTGTGCAGCGGTAGTGACATTAATTAACTTTACCAGTACACTGACAAAGTTCTTCCAGTTTGCAGTGGTAGGGACATGTAGGACACTCCAGTGTGACAGGTGTGCGCGGGTGCGCTGCAGTTACACTGCATCGTCGACTGATCATTCATGCTCCACTTGCATAGCTTGCTCCTGCAGCGTCTTTAGTGTAGTTTCTTCTTCATAATATCACATAATAAATAATGGTATGGTAATAATCATCAACATCATCATGTCAGCCTTTCGAAGTCCACTGCTGAACATAGGCCTCCCCCAAAGAGCGCCATGACGAGGGATCTTGTGCCGCCTCCATCCACCGACTTCCTGCGATGGCTACAATGTTGTCGGTCTAACGTGTGGGGGGTCTCCCCACACTTCGCCTGCTTGTTTGTGGTCGCCATTCGTGAACCTTTATTCCCCAGCGGTTGTCGGTTCTGCGAACTATATGGCCTGCCCATTGCCACTTTAAATTGCAAACTTTGAGAGCTATGTCGGTAATCTTGGTTCTTCTACGGATTTCCTCATTTCGGATTCTGTCACGTAGTGAAACACCGAGCATAGCTCTCTCCATTGCACGCTGCACAACTTTGAGGACCAATAGTTAGCGATAATAATCATAAAATACGATAATCATTTTGTTTTTTCATGTTTGGCTGAAATTTGCTATCACAAAAATGAGAGGTTACAATATTATTTAACTGTATTCATAACTCAAGAAAGAGACCGAGATTTAGACAATCAATCTACTAAGCATAGTGTTACGAGCCGGGTTCGGATAAAATTAATGTACGCCAATTACACCAAAAATTTACACCTTTATTCGAAAAACCACAAAAAGAAATTAAACCGACAAGTAATACTTAAACACTTTTTAACTCGACTGTACACACTAATTATCACTGAATACATGCTTCGAATCACTTTGATCGTTTCGTTCTGAATGCCAAGTCAAAACTGTCCCAGCAGCCGATGCGCGCCCTATTTATACCGCGACGTAAGTTTCCAGAAGCTACTAGTATGTATTAGTAGTATTTGAATTTTCAAGGTCGGCGGCGCCTTTGATGTTGCCGCGCCCGTAGGTATATACCAACCGCGCGCTCTGGAAAGATGATGATGATGCGCTCTGTAGATGTAGGTATTGCGTCATCTGACCGCGGTTCCTCGAACATTTTAGTACCTACTGTTTTTCTAAGAATCGACCGGCGTAACAATAGTTTGTGCCCTCCTGTCTATAAAAATGCGTTTGTAGATTTCGTAGTCTGGCGTGGAGTGATTGTTTTGCTTCTAAATGCGTGGCGTTCAAAAGTTTAGTAAACCTCATTGAAAAATATTACAGATTTATTCTCCCGTTAAGACTCGAGATACCTGCTTAAGGTATTGTACCTCATACACTCATGTATTTGTCTGTTCGCGCATCACGTATAAACTACTGGACCGATTGCGAAGCGATTTTCATTGTTGGACAGCTTAGGGTTTTACTTAAAAAATGGTGTAATACAACAAGATCCAATCCGATGAGTGGAAGCCGAGCAATCGATAAAACTATTTGACGGCTGAACAAAATTTGGTATATTGTACTTTACTCAAACAATATTCATCACATCACTCATTATTTCGACAACCTTCTTTGGGCAAAGTCGACCTTGCCGCGCTACTAGAATAGGCGCCGGCAAAGTTGTATGGAATTTCATTATTGTCGTGTTTTGTGCCCAGCAATTTCCTTTGAAAATCTATTATTTTCGTCTTTTGTCGTAGCACTATTATTTATTCCGTGGGTTCGTTAACCCCGAACGCGAAAAGAGAGCTTTTTTTCTGTTTGAAAGCTGATGTGATCGTGATTGTTGTTGTTGTTGTTGTTGTTTCTGTTTTTGTTTCTGTTTCTGTTGTTGTGGTCGTTGTTGTTGTCTTTGTCGTTGTCGTTGTTGTTTTCGTTGTTGTAGCATTGTTTGAGTAAATTCTTATTATACTAAGCTGGTTTTATTTAAATTCCTCGCATTGTTTGAGTAAAGCACTATCCAAGCCTCGGTCCGCAATGACTGCCCTGATGACCACGCTATGATGGCCTCGAGCGTTGCTTAGTTAAATTCTCGGCCTTCAAGCTTGGCCATCATTGCAGCCCTTGCTGTCCGCGCTATAAAGGCCTCGACCTTCGGTCTCGGCCTTCATTCCAGCTTGGCCATCAAGGGCTGCAATGCTGACCGCGCTGTGATGTGCCTCGAACTTAACTTAGCTACGCTCTCGACCATCATCATCGCTGCCAGCAACGCAGTCATTACAGACCGCGGCAGTAATGTACTATTATAGGATTTTTTTATCCTGGAATATCACGATACGTTTGCCCCAGACACTCAATACATTAATATCACGATACGTTTGCCCCAGACACTCAATACATTAATATCACGATACGTTTGCCCCAGACACTCAATACATTAATATCACGATACGTTTGCCCCAGACACTCAATACATTAATATCACGATACGTTTGCCCCAGACACTCAATACATTAATATCACGATACGTTTGCCCCAGACACTCAATACATTAATATCACGATACGTTTGCCCCAGACACTCAATACATTAATATCACGATACGTTTGCCCCAGACACTCAATACATTAATATCACGATACGTTTGCCCCAGACACTCAATACATTAATATCACGATACGTTTGCCCCAGACACTCAATACATTAATATCACGATACGTTTGCCCCAGACACTCAATACATTAATAAGATTCAATATAATCTTCCATTCCATACGAATAACGTTTCTACCATTCATTCACAGATATCGAGAACATTCTCCAGAAGATGTCTGGGCTGCAACGGAAGGACGAACTCGTCCAACTGTTCACCGTCATCATTGAGAACACCACCGTCATGCCGTTCCGTTTTTACTGCAACCGATACATGTGCTTCTTCTGCGGCTGCCCCTTCGTCGGCAGCAACGAACTAAAAGACCACAACCGAGAAGAACACGCGGACACCAAAATACGTACCGCTTTCAGATGCTTACTGCGCAACAGCAGGATCAAGTTCGAAATATCAACGATCAAATGCAAAATTTGTTCGGAACAGTTCGAAAAATTGGACGAGGTTTTAAACCATTTGCAAGATATTCACGGCTTTAACGTTAATTTAAGTTTGAGGACTGAAGTGTACGCTTTCAAGCTGTCAGAAGAGAGTATGACGTGCGACGAGTGCGGGGAAGAGTTTCATTTTTTCGGCACTCTGCTCCGGCATTTCCACGCGTTTCACAATAAAAACGAGCAATACATTTGCGAAATATGCGGCATGGCGTTCGTCCGCAAAGGCAACGTTTCCGCGCACGTCAAATCCGTCCACTCTCGCGATGTCCCCTGCGACAAATGCGATACCAAAAACAACAAAAGTTGTGCCCACAGAAAGATCCCGGCTCTATCGCTGAAATGCCCTAAATGCCCCGAAATCTTATCCAGCCCGTATCTCAGGAAACGGCACCTCGGGATAGTTCACGACGTGAAATGCTTTCAGTTTCCCTGCGATCTGTGCCCCCGAGTGTTTTACAATCGCTACAGACTCATGACGCATAAGCAGCGGGTACATTTGAAGCAGAAAAGCTTCGGTTGCGAAATCTGCGGCTTCCGAACGTATAATAGGGACTATTTGGCGCGCCATATGGTATCCCACAACGATTCGAGACCGTTCGAATGCGAGTTTTGTAAGAAATCGTTTCAGAGGAAGAAGACTCTACAAGTTCATCGGAGAATACACACTAACGATAGAAGGTGTGTTTGCAGTCTGTGCGGGAAAGCGTTTGTGCAGACGACGAGTCTGAAACTGCATTATAGAGTGCATCATTCCAAGGAAAACAGTCGAGATGAAGAGTGGTCTTAAACGGAGCCTTTTACAAAACTGCTTTGTCAGGACTACCTGTTTGTTTTGGGTAATTAAATATTTAAACTGAATTTACTGGTGACCATTTAAATGATGACCTATTTATTTTGGTTAGACTAACTGTACTCTAAAACGTACCAAGGATTCGAGCGAGGATGCGAAGAAAACACGAAACTTTCAGGAACGCAGAGAAGATAAATTTCATGTTTGGAATACCTACTGAAATATCGCGAATGTACCTAATGCCACCTCGATCTTATTTGAATGGTGATGCCATCTAATTTATTTTGAGAGAAGCTTATACAAGGACAAAAAACAGACCTGTCATGCCACTCCAACCAAACTAAACTGACCAACAGAAACGGATCAACTCATTTTTTTTCGCAACGATATAACTATTAGGTTAGTTTGTTAGGAATTCTAAATTTGCTCCACTCCAACCAACTAAACTGACCAACTAGTTGGGCAGAATGGAACTCGATGAACCCAATTATCCAGTTGGTTCGTTAAGAACAAAATTTTACCAAAGTATCTGACCAGATGATTTGATTGGAACACAAAGCTTCATCAAGTTCCATTCTGCACAACTAGTTGGTCCGGTCTGTTGGTCGGAGTGGAATGACTAGCTCTTTCAGAAGGAACGGGAATTGCTCGTAATTTGAATTCAGGGCAGACAGATATACATAGATACTAAAAAAGCTTTTATTTTACTTCACTTGTATATGTATACAAGTGAAGTAAAATAAAAGCTTTTAATAAAAAAAACATAATTGTCAAAGAGTTATAAACGAACTTTAAAAAGGTATCATTGGAAAACAGTCGTATTCTGAACATAGACTAAACTGAGAAAAGAGGTCGCAGAAATCCGGTTTAGCGCTTTTATACGCCCGAAAGGCGCCGTCTGGTGACGAGTTTGGGAACTAACTTGGACTGCAGTATGCTATACATCGATTGAGGTGTCTTTGTTTAAGCATTTCACCATAGATGGCGCTGTTCTTAACAGTATGGTATATGGGGGGTTTCCTTCTATGAAAGATGTGGTTTCAGAGCTGTTTGACCAGTAGAACATTCTGTATTCTGTATTTTGTTTCATCTCCTTAATCGTAATCCTAAGTTGATAGATTTTTGTTAAGGTTATGGTAATACCACAGTAATAAAACTCGTATTCGTATTGAAAAATCTTTTATTTATAAAACCCTTAAGCACAATAATTTATATCACACAAATATTTACAAGAGAAATGTATCTAATTATTTAGTACACTTAACATATAACAGATTAGCCGACTTCAAAAAAGGTTATCGATTCGTAGCTAATTATTGTTTCTACTTTAGCTATGTAAACAAATATACCAAAAGAGACCGCTAATGCGGAGATGAGTGAAGATTACCTATAATCCTTTCATTTAGGCTTGCGGTGTTGAGTGTAGTAGTTAGCAAGGCGGACTCTATGCTCTATCCATTTTGGATATAAAATGTTTACATACAAACCGCCCATACAAACTAAATATCACACAAGTTTTAGACATTATTAAAATAAACCTATCTTTAAGAAAAACTATATTAGTTCATTTAAAACTGAAAGAAATTGTCGCATCATAAAAAATAAAATAATTTAAAACTGAAAGAAATTGTCGCATCATTAAAAATAAAATAATGTTTGAGTGCAAATATTTGACATCCAAAATGGACCACTTTATTACAGTGCTTTCGATTGAATCCTTTTTGTTTGTCGTTTGAGGTAGTGCTGGCCTCTGGTGTCAGAGTTTGTCAGGCCGCCTGAGGGCCTCTGACATGGCTTAACGACTGCCATTAATCAATAACAGCCGGGACCGACAGCTTAACGTGCCCTCCGAAACACGGAGCAATGCAAAACTGCACATAACTTAGAATGTCATTGGTGCGGAGCCTAGGACCGAACCCGGTATCGTTGGATTCTAAGTATAAGTAAATCATGCGACAGAAGTCGTATAATCATCAGGCTATATCTGTCCACTGCTGGACGCAGGCCTCATCTAATGCACTCCACTGAGCTCGGTCTCAGACCGAGCGCAGTGGAGTGCAGTAGTAGTACTCTCCTCATCCAGTTTCTGCCAGCCGCTTTTCACAGGTCGTCACTCCACCTGGCCACAGGGTGTCCTACACTACGTTTGCCTAAACGTGGTCTCTACTCAAGAACTCGTCTACCACAACGTTCTTGAGTCGTATAATCCACACTAATATATGCAAGTGAAACGTTGTCTGTTTGTTTGGGAAGCTTTCACGCGACAACGGCTGGACGGATTTTGATGAAATTTGAAATGGAGATAGCTTATACCCTGGAATAACATATAGGATAATTTTCATCATCATCATCATCATAGCTCACGCGGGTGAAGCCGCGAAGCGCAGCTAGTGACAAATAAATATAAGTAGTGCTTTGAAGTTGAGATACTGTTCCGCGGACACCCGGAATATCTTAGCGGCCCAGGTTGGGAAACACTGGATTACATTTTCATCATACAAAAATTTTATATAGAGGGAAAATACATATTTACAAACAATTAATGTCTTTTTATTGACTAGATGTAATAAAATAATTTACAATGTTTGTATGTACTTATATATATCGATATTCTCACATTTTAGTATATTTCGTGTAAATATTTTTATATGGACATCGACGGTCTAGGCTGAAAAACTATATAATAATTAAGATTTTATTCATTTAATAAATTAGATCCGAAATTATATGTAAGTACAAGGAGGACTTAATGCTAAGCAGAATTCTCACCAGACATCTAAGAGGTGCTTTTTAAAATATATAATAAAAGTGGTTAGTTAAACTAAATCATAAAAAAAATACAGATATCAACATAAATCCTGTTCGTCCGAAGGTTGTCTGAAAGAGATTGCCGCATAGCGCCAAGACCACCTACTTTTTTGAAACTAAAATACATTATTATTTACACCTAAATTGCATTAAATTGAATATGAGAAGTCCTAGGCCTATGTACCCATTACATATATACAAAAATAAATATTTTAAGTAATACTAATTTTTACATTTAAACCAGTCGCACGACTTCATACAAACCAATCGCACGACTTCATACAAACCAGTCGCACGACTTCATACAAATATCAACTCAAATATTTACATATTTATTAACCCCCTTACTTATAAAAAGTTAACTTTTTATAAGTAAGGGGGGTGAATAGGGGTGAGATCTACAAACTTTAGGTATAGAGAGAACTTATTTCGTATAAACTGTTATGTACATTATAACTATGTATTATTTTAATCAAATATATACAGGGTGGATTTTTGAGACGGGACAGTAAGGGCAGGTATCTTGACCGTTATAGTTACAGGAAAACGTTCCTAGGAGACCTTCCATAACTTTTTGAGATATTCTGAACAGCATTCACAGATTTTAGATAAATACGGACACGTTCTGAGACAGCGTTTGGACAAATCGGGACTCTCGCCGCGTGGAAACAAAGTTGATTTTAGGCTGACAGGCTTTAGTGATAGTTTAGTAAGTGAGGGTTAGATGCCAGGGGAAAAAATACCTTGTTAAGAAACCAACAAGGTTTAAATTACATTTGAGAAATTAAGTTTAGTTCAGGGGATGTCCGAATCACTACCATTATCTCGCATTCCGAGGTGAAAACCCTAATTTGACTGGCCTATTATGTGTCGGCTGTCGGAGGTCTCGTGGATAGACCATACAAATGGATAGGCCGCCATATCGGACTGACGTATTGGTTGTCGTCCTCTGTGGACAAAGGGCCTCTTACGAGGTTTTTGAGACTACATACATTACAAGTTATATTGTCAACCTTGTATTTCGCGCCATCTGTGTGGTGCCTGAAGTAACCTGTCTGGTTTTAGTTCGATATATGTGAACTAGATGGGGCATAATTCAATGTGGCAGTTAAGTTCGTCACAACTATTTGTAAATTCTATGGATTCGATTCCCAAATAACATAACTTTTACAAATCGCGCTGCTGGCTCCTTTGAGCATTTTTCATACTTAGTTTGGCCACTGTAATAATAAATAATAACAATATGAATAATTCGGCGGAGGAAGAATTGTCCATACTAACGTAATACTAAAATCATTTCGTGAAATTATTCACACTTTAAGAAACACAATTTAAGAACATAGATAAATATTTCAGGAATATGCTTCAATAACAAACGATTTTGGCATTACGTTTGTATGGACAAATCAAACTCGACACCGGTGGATGGTCCATGACATGAGTTTCACTAGATGGCGCTAATAACAATATTAGCTTAATTTATTTCTTTGGTCCTTAAATTGCAGTCAGGTTAGATTTAAAACTTTGTTCGCGGTTAAAGCACTATACGATGTTAATGTTTGATCATAGTTTTTATTGGTAGCAATTTGGACAGACACTAAACTAAACTTAATTTCTTATAAAGTAATTTAAACTTTTTTGGCTTCGTAACAAAGTATTTTTGCCCCTGGCATCTATTCCTCACTCACTAAACTATCACTAAATCCTGTCAGCGTAAAATCAACTTTGTTTCCACGAGAGAGAGTCCCAATTTGTCCAAACGCAGTCTCAGAACGTGTCTGAATTTATCGCTGTGAGACAGCGTGTTAAGAACCTGTTTTAATTACGTTATTTTAAGCGGTGCAGCTTAAATTGAAGTAAGTTTAGAATAGATGCCAGGGGCAAAAAGACCTTCCCCCCGATTCAGAACCTTTCGATAACGAACCGAAGCGATTCGATTCGATATTGTGAATGAAAAATGTATTGAATTGAACGATTTCAAACCGAATATACAGAATAAACAATACCATATAGATCGACAACTGAGTTATCGAAAGGTTCTGAATCGGGGGGCTTGTTACAAAGTCGACAAGGTTTAAATTACATTAGAAGAAGTTTAGTTTAAACAGTAAAATTACCGAATTGCAGCCAATACTTGACTCAAGATTTGAACCCAAATTTATAAGCAACGAATACGGTTAAAATATTAGATTTACAATTGAAACAGAAGATAATCATTACACGGTAATATAGCCGCCAATAAAGGTTTAAATCGGATCTGATTGCACTTAAAATCCAATAAATAATAATTATGCACATATTGTCATTTAGCGCCATCTAGTGAATTCATGTGACTCATCATGAAACTCATATCGTGGACCATCCACCTTAAGTTTTCTTTGTAGATGTCACCCCGAGTCTTACATAACAATAAATTCAGAAAGCCTTCTTACTGCGCTGTGGCAGTATGGAGTCTTTCGCGAAACTGAAGAACGACAGTAGACTGTACTTCTTGGACTTCCGCGAGAGGTAGTCCGTTAACACGTTGTTGTCACCTGTAGGGGAATCATTCTGGTTAAAATTAAATAATAAAAAAGTATAAATAATCACGCCTGCCATAGAGAGCGTTCAAGTATTACGTAACGAATTTGGGTGTTTATTGGAGAAGAGGGGGGGGGGGGGGGGGGTTTGAACTACGCGTTACGTAACAATTTTTTTTCCTGCATATCTCTTGCTTTGAAAAACAAGACATTTCAAATGTTAATAAATAATATTAACGCGATTAAAACAATAGCAAAGCGACTAGCGACTTAGCGACTTAGCTTGATTAGCGACTTTCCGGTACTTTACTTGACTTTTAGGTAAAAATTTACATTTAGTGGTTACGTAAAGTTTTACTGGGGGGGGGGGGGGGTACAGAAAAACGTTACGGTGCGTTATATGGGGGGGGGGGGGGGGAGGAAGCTCTCACTTGATTACGTAATACTTGAACGCTCCCATTCCAATAATGCAATAATGGAACTTATAAAAAAATTGAACTCGGGATGATGTAGGTAAGGATTCTAACGACACCCCATACATCCCAATCTGTTCAGGCATTTAAAAGTTATGGAGGAATCAATTAACTCCTACATACATGAACCCTGAAAACACTCCTTTTTTTGGGCAGAAGTGTAAAAAAATGCTTGACACCTTTGCGACATTTCATCTTGATGGGTGTCAAATTCAAGACCTTCAAAAGACCATTTCATAAGTATACATGGTGAAATTTAAAAGCGGTCGGTGGAGGGAAAGTATATACCTTAAATATTGGCGATAGCGAGTTTTACTCTAAGGAAACTTCCTTTCTTTTTTTAATTAATTATAACTGCATTTAAAGATTTTTGGAAAATATGCTTGCCTAGCTGTATAAAATACCAAAAAGTTTATCCTATGACAATATTGGCAAGGTCTATGACGACTATCAAATGACAATATTGGCAAGGTCAATGACGACTATCAAATGACAATATTGGCAAGGTCAATGACGACTATCAAATGACTAAGAAATATTGTGTCTATAATTAAAGAAAGACCTTTGACTTATAAATTCTTACTGTATAACAAATGTGGTAGCAAAATATGATGTAAAGTAAAAGTACAAAAGTATTTATTGCCACTAAAACAAACAAGTTAGATGCACACAGTATTGATACAAAGAAAGGATATAATAAATTGAAGGGCAAAGAGGGTAAACTCAGCATGTGCAGCGTTCACATCTGTTTTTCAGCTACCCCACTGCTCGGACTAAGAAACAATACAACAATACTTTCATTTCAAGGCGTGCTTTGTGTCCATTTTAGCTTGTTTATTCCATAATCCACATTCTGGACTTATAACCCCTTACATACATACCGAAGTGGTCAACTTTCAACAACAAAATAGTTCTCTATGGCTTTAGTGATGCGACTTACCTATTAAAGGTTGGGTCTCCCCCGTGGTGGGCAGCACGTAGTCGTTCGCCGACAGAGAGACGAACAGCGAGAACGGTACAATCCAGAGGCACAGCGTGAAGTACGCTAGCGTCTGGAAATACGAGTATACAGATGTAGTTAAAAAACAAATGCTGTACTGAATACCATGGTACAAAAAATTTACATCAAATGCATTAACTAATAACTAAATAAATACCACTCTGGTCGTCTTCTTTCTCAAGAAAAAAACAATCATCTAATTCGGTTCAGAAATCCCAAGATATTAGAGAACATAAACTATCACAAATAATGTGTTTAATAAAAACTACTGAACCGATTTTAGTGACGTTTATGTGGCACTACACTGAAAGTCTACCCTTTTGAATAAAACAACATCCATCCAAATCGGTTTATAAATGTTAGAGATTTTAAGCAATGTAAAGACAAAATCAAAAGGATAATTACAAAAAAAAAAAAAACTCAAAAATACAACTGAACCAATTTTGATACAATTTATATGGGACCACCTGGAGAGTATACCCTTTCAAAGAAAAAATAATTTTCAAAATCGGTCTTCCTTACCGATTGACTCCGATTGACGGAGAACTCGTTGTAAATAAATAAAATATAACATGCATACAGTCTAACGTATCCTTTTGTAAAATTGATTAAAAATGACACCTCGCTTGTCAATATTGGACCAATAGGGGCAACGCTATGGTGGAACATTCACATACAAACATAGACTGTTAAACACATTACCCTTCTTACCCTTCTTTTGCTTCGCCGTAATCGGAAAAAAGACACTGACCTCGCTAAACCCGTAATACACGGTCCCAAAGAACGAGAACGCCAGATAGTGATGCGCCACCAGCGCGATCACCGCCGCCCAGAACGTCACGCTGGTCACCCGCACCACGGGGAACTCTCGCATGATGATAAAGTGCAGCAACTGCTGGAACAGCCCCAGCGCGTTCAGATGGAAGGGCAGCTCCTCGAAGATGATGAGGCCGATGTGGAGGCCGGCTGTGAGCTGGAATTACAAGCTTTTACTTAATAAGTTTCTTGTTTATACATTTTAGTTATTTGGATGGGAAACGATACCGGGTTCGATCCTACGCTCCACACCAATGACTTCTCTGTTATGTGCGGTTTTCCATCGCTCCGTGCTTCGGAGGGTACGTTACGCTGTCGGTCTCGGCTGTTTAGCAGTCGTTAAGCCATGTCAGAGGCCCTCGGGCGGCCTGACAAACTCTGACACCAGAGGCCAGCACTACCTCATACGACAAACAAACAAGTTACTTGGACAAGACATAATCGAAATTTAAGTTAGAAGGTTGCTAACTAACTTTAAATCGTTATAGATCCTAAATGGTCATTCGGAATGAAAACTTATAAGAGAAACCTAAAGATGATTTTTAACCTTTAACTGGTGACGTCGGGCCTCCCAGGCCCTACAGCACTAATGATACATTATTTCACCCCCTCCCCCACTCTTTTTTGGTTTGTGCGTATCAGTAGCTTCGAGTTTAGTTGCGCCCACGCCGTGGATAGTGACAACAGTATTGGCGGGAGTAAATTCGATGAGTTATTTGGATTTAAAGCTTGACTGAGGCCTCTCAGGCCCTACGTCACCACTTATGTTACTTTCTGCTAGTTTTGCTAAATTGGTATATCTTGTTTTTTATAGCATGTACCTGCAAATATACACAATGGATGATACAGAACCATCTGGAAAAAGGCGTAGAGCAAATAAATTCAGTACCTAAGTAGACAAGTAATACCGGGACCAAGTTCAAACGTCGATAGAAAAATCGAAGAATGTCTCGACTATGAAGACTCTAGTGGTCCTGAAGTGGGAGATTTAAAAGTAGTTGTTCCGGAGTAAATTGATCACTATTCAGACAGTGAGGAAAGCGCATCTGAAAATGAAGGGCGCGATCCACAGCCAGACCAGGAGAATTCTGTATCAAACAGTGATACTGATGATGATCAGCCTTTGTCAAGAATGTCTAGTTGTTATTATGGAAAAAACCGATACAAGTGGGTAAAACAACCACCATACCGGGCTGTTAGAACAGCTCACCATAATATAATAGTTCGCGGACGTGAATCAAGACTGAACGAGAATGACGAAAAGGATCCTTTCTTTCTGTGGAATAAAATTATGAGCCCTGACATTCTAGAAGAGATCCTACTGTGGACCAATGTGAACTCAAGAATGCCGCTTGAACTAAGGTCGAACATTAGACGAATTTTGGGCTCAGATATGCCATTTGAGCCGCAAAATGCGGAAAACACGGAGAAGACGCGAAAGAAATGTGCTAGCTATCCTCCTAAGTGCGACTGGAAATCTTTTTACCAATGTGTTTCGTGTAAAAAGCATGTATGCCTGCAGTGCACGAAACAGTTGTGTCCTGAGTGCCATTGATGTTCACCCATTGTCAGTTTTGTGATTACACATCTTTTCAGAGATTTATGTTACTTTATAAGTTGATTAGACTCTAAACTAAGATTTAAAAATGTTATTATCTGTAAGAATGTTAGTTTTTATTTTTTATGACCAAATGTTGATATCATGTCGTTTTTCTCAGACATAATTACAACAAATTTTGTGATGGCCTGTTCCTAAATAAAAGTGATAATTAGAGTATACAAAATTCTTTTATTTAATACACAAATATCCATACTAACAGGAAATAAATACATTAGTAAGCTACTGTTATTAATTTTCATACAATTAACATAGATTCAACAGAGGCCTGTCAGGCCTTACGTCACCTCTTACGTTACACAAAAGCCACGTCACCAGCTAAAGGTTAAATACCATTATATTCATTTTTTATGTTTCACTATATGGCGTCTAGTTGTCGCCATATTGAATTTTGATTAATGACATGTCTTTAATGACACTCGCAAGATAAATACAAACAGATTTACGTAAGAATCATCAAAATCGGTCCACGCGTTTGGTCTATAATTCTAACTAGTTTGGCCATTAAAAACTTTTATTTTTTTCAACTTTTTAATTATTTTGAATTTGGAACGCGTTTATCTATACTATAATAAAACTGTAACTGGGCTAAATCTGTACATTAAATATTTATTGAAAATTATAATTGAGATAATCTTCAAAATCGATATAGAGTGCAAAATTGATATTTTTTTAATTTTTGTCTGTCTGTCTGTCTGTCTCTTTGAACACACATACCGCTGAAACTACCGAACGGATTTTGATGCAACTTGGCACAATCATAGCTTATGTTATGGATTAACATTTAGAATACTTTTTATCCCGAAAAAATCATGAGTTCCCGCAGGATAGGTGTTGAAAGTTATTTAAAAGAACACATATTACGCTGAAACTACTGGACTGAGTTTGATGTAACTTGGCACAGTCAAAGTACATATTATGTATTAAAATTATTGATTCTTTTTATCCCCAAAAAATATAGGGTTCCTACGGGATAGGTATTCAAAGTTATGGTAATTTAAAACAGGCGTGCGTGGATCGAAATCACGCACTTCTTGAAATGTTTTGTTCCATATTTTTTTGCATTTACATATTTTATGCGTTATTTTTACAATTTTTATGCGTTATTTTTTCATTTTTTTTAATTGTTTTTTTTCCCGAAGTAAACCGTCAAATCGTTACAACAAAATAGGTCACAATAATTCCAATTCGTATAATTTAGAAAAAACACAAAAACAGAAGAAAGCTCCCAAACGAATGGACCGTTTTTGATGCGTTTTTTTTTGTTTTAAAACTGATGTGATCGAGATGGTTCATCATGTTTCTTTGCTATATGGGAGGGGGGGAGGAGTTGAAAAAAAAAAAGGGGGGGGGGGTAAGAATCGTATCTTTCAAACCGAATGGACCAATTTAACTGCGGGTTTTTGTTTCAAAGCTGAGGTAAACAAGATGGTTCTTAGCTATAATGGGGCTTTATCTTCGCTACGCTTCGCTCCCGCCTTCGTCTTCTAACCTATCACGACCATGTCGGATCGCCACTGAAGGTTGTTAACACAGGTAGGTAGGTAGGTAGGTAGGTTGGTAGGTAGGTACCTATATTGGTACTTTTGGTACTGGAATAACTCAAAGGATCATTATATCCCAGAAAAACTACCACGCGAGCAACGCTGCGGGCACAGCTATAGGCAATAATAACGTAAAAGTCTGTACAAAGAAGATAATTTAAAAAAAATGGACTGAGATTCTGAACAAAAATAAAACATTTTTAAAATTCTTGTCTGTCTGTTTGTTTGTCTGTATGTTTGTTCGCGCATCACGTAAAAACTATTAGACCGATTGCGATGCAGTTTTCAGTGTTGGATAACTTAGGGTTTGACCAAGACCTGGGGTACTTGGTATCGTAACCCAATGATTAGATGCCGAGCAATCGATAGAAAACTTTTTAACGGCTGAAGGAATTTTGATCACATGTATTTTAGGTCTTGGAATAGCACATAGAGTACTTTTAACCTAGAGAAATGACCACGCGAGCGAAGCCGCGGGCACAGCTAGTTTATTATAAAACTTGTTTCGATTTCGCGCCATTTCACATATTTTTTCGTGTTCATTATGAAATTACAATAATATGGAATAGGGTGTTAAAGAAAATAGGATTGCAATGATCACCTTGCACATAAGTGGGTATGGAGCCGTCGGTCATATTCCAGACACTTCAAAAGCTTGGTATCTGCCGTATGTTCGTATATCGTACTATCAACAGATACAACAACACTTTCTCTGTCGAAGACCATAAAAGATAGGGGCGGCCGCGTGCTGCTAGAACTACAAAGGCTGTTAATGCTGTTAAAGCCAGAATTCGTCGAAACCCCATTAGGAAACAAAAAATCTTATCGCGAGAAATGAAGATTCCCTCTAGGACTCTGTCGCGTATTATAAAACAAGACCTGAAGCTCGGTGCTTATCGTCGATATACAGGACATGCCCTAAATCAATCTTTACAATTAAAGAGATCGATTAAAACGCCTTCTGTCGCGATACGCAGGTGAAAGGCAGAGAAATATCCTCTTTACAGATGAAAATATTTTCACGATTGAAGAGCACTACAATAAGGAAAATGATTTAAGAGTCAAGTGGTCGGAAAGGTCCAACGTGGTCATCATCCTGCGTCAGTGATGGTTCGGTGGGGCGTGTCTTATCAAGGCGTCACAAAGCTACATTTTTGTGAAAAAGGAGTGAAAACTTCAGCCAAAGTGTATCAAGAGACTGTCTTGGATCGTGTTGTGAAACCTCTCAACAATACACAAAATGTACCGTGGAGTTTCCAGCAGGACTGCACCTGGTCACAAGGCACGAACTACGCGAGCCTGGCTTGAAACCAATGTTCCGGACTTTATAAGAGCTGAAGACTGGCCCTCATCTAGCCCAGACCTCAACACTTTAGAAACTACAAATTATGGTCAGTTTTAGAGGACATGGCCTACTCTAAACGACACGGCGACATTGAGTCTCTTAAAAAATCTCTGGAGCAAGCAGTGGCGAAATTTCCCATGGAAACAAATCCATAGATTCGTGGCCAGACAGATTGCAGAGTCTTTAATAAATAAGTACATATAAGTTTTATTAATATTACATTACTTCATAAAAAATATATTGCATTTTCATTTGTAACAGAACTTATGGCCGGACTAGGTATATAGTGCCACAAAGGAACAGACCTACATACATAGGCTAATAAATACAATACCCGCCAGTCAGTCGCGCAGTTAAATACAAATAAAATTTAATTTAAAAAATCTATTTACCCTCCGTCCACTTGGATCCACAGCTCGGCTCCACATGTGGATCCGTGGACACCTTTATCTTTATGTATTTGTCTTTTCTGAGTTTTTTCGACTGATTTTTCTTTAATTTGTTATTCGACTGATTTGGATGAGTCTGATACAATTAAAACAAACAGTATTTTTTCCTTATGTGAAGGAGGATATAAACATGAAAACTGGTTCAGTAGTTTATTGTAAATCCTTCTAAAGTCGGTGTTTGTGGTGCAAAGAATTGTTCTAATACGAAACATAAATTCAAAAACTAATACCCAGTCGGGAAAAAAATTGCTTAAGACACATTTGCGATGAAGACGAATCTATTGATACCACGCTTGTCAAAATCGGTGAACGCAAAACCCTTCCTATGCTGCGCCGTAGTCGGGTAAAAAACATAGCATACCTCGCTTGTGTTCATCACGCAAAAAGGGCCGACATACGGCCTAATTGCGGAAAAGTGCCCGCGCATCAAGTATCAAGTACCTCGCTTGTCAAAATCGGACCTTTAGGGGCGACGCCGTGGTGGAACATCCACATTCATAGATACATAGACTGTTAAACTCATTACCCTTCCCTTGCTTCGCCATAGTCGGGTAAAAAGAGGAACGGAAGATGATAGACATTATAAGAATACACGGAGAGATGATACAGTAATTTTAATTCCTTCTCTACGTTTCTACTGAACACAGTGAAAGATTTCAGTTGGTTAAACTGTTTAATACATTATCCATAAAATTAAAAATAGTATATAGTCAGTATCAATTTAACATCAAGAAAAATTTAGGTTTTTACTGATAAAAAAATGTTAAATAAATTAAAATATTATCAGGACGATTCACACCAATTACCATAACTAGGATACCCTGTACTATGGGTATTAGACATACATTATATACAAATATACATCAATGACTCTGAAACAAACATTTGCACCTTGCGATTTCGAACCCGCAACCGTTAACTGTCAGGACCACCTAGCCACTTGTCTATCTATCTTCAAATTCTTTAATTTATTATGTATCCAATATTTGATTATTTGGAAGACCAGAAAAGATAAAAGTAATCATTTTATTTAAACTTAGAAATATTTTTACACTACTTATTGGAAATTGAAATGTATTCTCATATTTTTTCTATTCAGTGTGTGTGTGACACTGCTATAAATACAAACAGTTAAAATGTATTGTTTTTATTTGTATCTATTTTTTCAATAAAATGTAAATTGTATCTGAAATCAATTGAAATTATTAGAAATTAAACACAAAAATAAGTAAAATATCAAATCATTGTTCACATATTGTGTATTAACTTTACTGTGTCTTTAATTATATTTGTTACTGATAATTATATTTGTTACTGATAATTATATTTGTTACTGATAATTATATTTGTTACTGATAATGGTATAACAACTCACGCAACGGTTATAAAACAACAATTCAAACATTAATGGAAAAGCCATCAAAATTATTGCTTTGAAAATTCTTGTATTACAATATTTATGTTTTTAGTAAACTGCTACTATACTGTGAGAGGCATTTCTTGGCTGTGACAATACTTTTTGGTAGATAAACTGCTCATAACTTAATGAAGACATTGAAAACCCAATGATTTACATACTTATTTATTTATTTATTAAGTACAGACTTATCACACTAAATTAAACATAAACATGAAGAAAAACATAGTGAAAGTCCACTAAAAGGAAAACACAACAAGAAAAAATATATACATAAATACATACATACAGTACACTACCGAGCAATGAAATTGACTTAAGACCTCAAGTGCTGAAGAATACCAGCGCTAAGTGTCGTAGAGACTCTGTATTACGCTGAGGCGCGTTTTCTTAAACTATTTTTTGTTATTATTCTTGTTTTTTCTGTGTTTGTGTGTCAAATAATGTTTCTTTCTTTCTTTCAAGCTTTCAAAACCAACAAAACAAAAGCTACACTGAAAGCTTACTTCTCACCTTAACATAATTTTAATGAAACATGAGTATTTTTTGAGATATGATAAATTAAATATGACATTTTGTACAAATTTGAAAGCAAGCTATGGGAAAAACCATTAAAGTTTTTTTATTTTTTATTTTACTATTAAGAATTCGCACGCGTGTTCATTTCTCTGGGTAAAAAGTACTCTATGTGTATTCCAAGACCTAAAATACCAATATTTGATCAAAATTTCTTCAGCCGTCAATAAGTTTTTATCGATTGCTCGGCTTCTTTTCATCAGATTGAGATACCAAGTACCCCAGTTTTTAAGTCAAACCCTATGCTAACAGTGAAAACGGCATAGCAATCGGTCAAGTAGTTTTTACGTGATGCGCGGACAGACATACTAACACGTTTTTTTTATATGTTATATTCTTTTTCAGTAGCTTATTTTATGTATTATGTAACCTAGACCATTTTTTTAAAAATTATCTTTTTTGTACAGACTTTATCGTACTTATTGTTTTATTATAGATAGATATTGGTTAAAGAATTTAAATTAAAAATTAAAAACTTGCCATAAAGAGGAGAGCAATATTTTCATGCAATCATTCTAACTGTATGTATTTTCAGTAGTAAGTGTCAGATTTATATGATAATTTTCAGTAGTAAGTGTCAGATTTATATGATAATTTTCAGTAATAAGTGTCAGATTTATATGATAATTTTCAGTAATAAGTGTCAGATTTATATGATAATTTTCAGTAGTAAGTGTCAGATTTATATGATAATTTTCAGTAATAAGTGTCAGATTTATATGATAATTTTCAATAGTAAGTGTCAGATTTATAATTTTCAGTAATAAGTGTCAGATTTATATGATAATTTTTTCATGAAGACCATTTTTAATGAATGAATTTTTCATATCAATATAACTTTTAAATTAAATAATATTAACCTAGAAAAAACAACATCTCTGCGCACTTAAGGGCTGAGTTGATTTCACTGCACGCGAGTGCAATGAAATGCAATGAATGAATGAAAATCCCACCTGTAATTCCCTGTATGTAAGGAATTAGGAACAATGAGGACCATGATCCAATCAACACTCGGACAAGGAGAAATAGGGGAAGATGCCCTAATATTGACACCCCCAAATATTGGTTTTGTCGAAATTACGACTTTGAAGCCAAATTTATAAGATTAAGTATGAAAGGTTATCTGGAAGAGATCCCTTTTTAGCGATAAGACTTCCCACATTGTACAATAAAATTAATTTGTTTTAGTTCAATTGTATTTGTAAGTTTTTGGTGTACAATGAAGTTATCTATCTATCTATCTCATGAAATAATGACATATGGGTCATTCCACAACAATTTTCTACTATATTTTCGAACCAAGACACTGACTTCGAATATTGTCCAAGTGGTATGATTTTGACACGACTGCCCAAAAAAAAAAAGAGTAATGTTTTTAGGATTCATGTATGTATGTATGTATGTATGTATGTATGTATGTATGTATGTATGTATGTATGTATGTGAGTTTTTTTACTCTCACATAAATTTGAATTACACAACTGCCCAAAAAAAGGAGTGTAATGTTTTTGGATTCATGTTTGTATGTAATTTCTTTATTCCACCATAACTTTTAAATGCCTGAACAGATTTAGACGTATGGGGTATTGTTAAAAATCCTTACATCTCTCCAAATGGGTATCAGATTGAAGTGCATTCCAACAGTATATAATTTATTGGCATAAGTTATTTTTTGGCAGGGCAGACAGTTTTTTTCTTAGCATTTAAACTAGTTATTCTTACGTGTTATGTTATGTGCCAATATTTGGGAGGGGCACTGATCTGTATGGATTTACTTTGCCATACTTTCGTTTGAGCTGATTCAAAGCACCCCCACCTAGCATCCATGAAACTAAAATTGATATTGTCTCATATCCTAATCAAGAGCCTGTCTAGAATACCGAGTAATGTTCAGTTGTATATGAGGAGGAGGTGCCAATGCTTGAGTACTTTACAGTACTAGTGTTTTTTCATACATAAATATTTATCCCGTCTCGGGGATCTAACCTGCAACCCTTAGGTACATTAATTAAGTCCATCAACCCAACAGCTATACAATGGGGCTGTATCAAATTCCGAAGCTTTAAAAATCCTTTACTTTATCATTCTAGATAGCAAAAGAACATTTATATGAGCTGTTTTTAGGTTTATCTGAATAAAATTATGGATTTGATATTACAAAGGCAAAATCTACTGCCATAAAGGTAACTAACTGTGCTAGCATTACATGTGCCGACATTCGTACAATACCATATTTATAATTAGTAATTTTATGGGTGATTCTCATGTACCTACTTATTGGAAAAGCAATTACAAATAGAATTCATTTAAAACTACTTACCACAACGGCCCAAGATATGACGTATTTGGCCATCACACTGTATTCTTCAACTAATTCTGCTAAATAGTATAGACCAGCCGCTAGAAATACGAGGAAACACATACAAAATTTAGAGGACTTGAATGAATTAAATAACACTGAAATTTTGCTTAAATATGGCTCTTAGCAAATATTATGGTATTTATGAATATTGTTTTTCTTTTGTTAATTATTTTCACTGATAAATCTAGGAATATAACATTATTGACGAGGGTTCTAGTAGGGTTCATAGAAAAATATATGAAATTAGCCTTCAACGGTACAACTTACCTATTGAACATATTGCAAATGTTACTAATACAACTGTGGATAGCAGAGTCATTAAATATAGATATAACATATTGATATCTTCCCGTTTCTTTTTTGTTTTGGTAAAATTTATTTAAATTTTGAGGTTACAAGATTGTCTTCGTGTTGTCAAGTCAAATGTCAAAATTGACACAGACGAATCAAAATCAGTGACGTATGGTGGGGCCATGGGCCAGTTCACTTAGACGTTCGAGGACGCACGGATCACCCGCGCGTACACTCGAAATCGTTCTCGGCATCGTCGGGCGTTCGCCTGGGTCATCCGAAAAATAGTAATGGAGGGGAGGAATAGTATGAAACTGACACTTGACAGTTGTCAGTTGTATGTGGACGTCCAAAGTCGTTCACTAACTCCGGATGATCGAGCGATAATCGCACGGATGATTCGAGAGTGTAAGTGAACACAGCCCCGCAGTGCGATTACGTAAAGTTGATCATGACGGTTTCGAGCCATCAAATTCAATAATGCTTTGCGATAGAGTCGATTTTGCTATGAAAAAAGTGACAATCTGATTGAAGCCAATTTCTGTGGTCGGGTCCCCGGTGACGTAGCAAATGATAGACACTTGACAGTGACATCAATTGAAATGGCCTTGGGCGCGTTCACTTACTACGTTCGAGGACGCACGGATCACCCGCGCGTCCACTCGAAATCGTTCACGGCATCGTCGGACGTTCGCCTGGGACATCCGAAATAGGGGAATAGTAGGGGAGGGGAGGAATAGTATGAAACTGACACTTGAAAGTTGTCAGTTGTATGTGGACGTCCAAAGTCGTTCACTAACTCCGGCAGCCCGATTACATAACTTAGCTTCAATCGGACTGTCAGTATCGATATCACTAATGCCTTGCGATAGAGTCGAAATTGCTATGAAAAAAGTGATAATCCAATTGTAGCCAAGTTCTGTAATTGGGCCAAGGATGATCGAGCGATAATCGCACGGATGATTCGAGCGATGTAAGTGAACACAGCCCTTCTGTTATGGATGCGTTCATAAACGATTTGCACCATTCAATTAAATTGAATAGTAAAGTGTAGGCATTTGACTCCTTGAGGCCCAGCAGTTTGTAGATAGATTAGTTAATGTCTACCAGTATGTCATAATATAATCCTTGGTCTTATGTTAGGATGTCACTTCTGGGCCATAATAATCTAATTTACATATCAACAGATACCTACCTGCAGGTAGGCTGTTAGAAATAAATTTTAAGTTGATGATGATAATTATAAATCATGATATGGCACTAAAAGCCGTAGGTTCTGTTTTCACTTTCGTCAATAATCTATTACCTATCTATCACTGCCAACAAATAATCTCAATAACTAAAGTTATAGAGCAAAGGCAATGGGTCCCACGTACCACAGCCACACCACGCAGGTAGGTACAGTAGACGCAGCGAATGTATGTGTCTCGGAAGTTATCTGCTAGTCGCTGCGCAAACTGCTATTTTTCAGGCACTATCCCAATGTTGAAGGTGAAGACAGCATTGTATAACTGCCTCGCTCACTCGCTTACGTTTTTCGCATATTCTATCTCGCTCTTTGTTTATGCTGTTTTATCCCCACAGCAGTACCTACGCAATAGTTCACAGAGCCTAACTTCACAAACATATTTTGGCTGCGAATACTGTATAGATTATGGCCGTTGGCAAAGAGTATATAAATACTACGGCCGTTGCCCGTTGTTTAAGCACATAATTACTACGGTATAGGGCGGTATAGGGTTATCATAAACGACAAAATAAATTGTCTAATTGGTCAGCTCAATCTCTAAAATTAGAAAATAGGTATATAAGTAGGTATGTCGGCAAATTAATGAAATTGGGCAGTAACTGCTGTGTTTTGTTTCCTTACCATAAGGGTAAGGAAACAAACCTACCTTGGCAAGGGGCAGCACACTTTTGTTCAGCAATTCAGCGAATTAAATAAATATTTGCGGTAGTAGGTAGTAGTAATAATGAAGAAGCAAATCCTAAGCATATCACGTACCTGCCTATTCACGAATCTGCCCCTTAACTTTTTAATGCTGACAAAACATATTTTGCGGCTAAAATATTTGGGGATGTAAACACAAAATAAAAAGTATTTTTGTTTTTTTTTATTATATAGAAAATGCAAACGTTTGTGTATCTAATTGACTAAGAATAGGTAGATACAATTTTGATAATAGCCCTTAAGTAGGTACCTATTAAAATAGCTGTCATGATAATGCCATTAATCACTTAAAAGTAGAAAAACGCTTAGTTAACGTATACTAGGCTCTCAGCATACTGGTCGCCGTGATCATTGACAGCGCGGCAGCCATAGTAACCGTTGTCAGCCTTCTGCACATTCTTGATGAAAATGCCGTCATCGTTGGTGGTGACCTTCTCGCTGGTGGCCAGCGGCTTGCCGTTGTAGGTGTAGGAGACTGCGGGGGCGGGGAGGCCGATGAACTTGCAGGCGATGTACACATCTTCGCCCGCCTTGCGGACCACGCGCTGCTCTGGCTTCAGAGCGAAGAACGGGGCACCTAAGGAGGACATGTTGAGTTAGGTTATGTTTAAATGCTGACATTTGAAAATGTTAGGTTAGGTAACAAACGAGCCATTAATTGATGTACAGCTGTCACAGAGTGCGGAGCTGTACTGACAGACACACTACTTCCTCTCTCTTTGTAACGAAACCATGAAGACGGCGCGCTTCGTTTATTTTTATCCCAAGTTATTAAAATTACATTTACTGTGGTACCCTGCTAAAACTGACTAGACTGAAGATTATTAAGACTGTTGCTATTGTAAGATACTCACTGACTACAGTCAACTTGATGGTATGCTCCTGAGGCTTGCCAACTTCTTTGTTGGCGACGCACTTATAAGAGCCAGAATCTTACATTTACAGATAGACTGAAGATTATTAAGACTGGTGCTGTTGTACCATACTCACTGACTACAGTCAACTTGATAGTATGCTCCTGAGGCTTGCCATCTTCGTTGTTGGCGACGCACTTATAAGAGCCAGAGTCTTACATTTACAAATAGACTGGAGATTATTAAGACTGGTGCTGTTGTAAGATACTCACTGACTACAGTCAACTTGATGGTATGCTCCTGAGGCTTGCCAACTTCTTTGTTGGCGACGCACTTATAAGAGCCAGAATCTTACATTTACAGATAGACTGAAGATTATTAAGACTGGTGCTGTTGTACCATACTCACTGACTACAGTCAACTTGATAGTATGCTCCTGAGGCTTGCCATCTTCGTTGTTGGCGACGCACTTATAAGAGCCAGAGTCTTACATTTACAAATAGACTGGAGATTATTAAGACTGGTGCTGTTGTAAGATACTCACTGACTACAGTCAACTTGATGGTATGCTCCTGAGGCTTTTTCAACTTCTTTGTTGGCGACGCACTTATAAGAGCCAGAGTCTTACATTTACAGATAGACTGAAGATTATTAAGACTGGTGCTGTTGTACCATACTCACTGACTACAGTCAACTTGATAGTATGCTCCTGAGGCTTGCCATCTTCGTTGTTGGCGACGCACTTATAAGAGCCAGAGTCTTACATTTACAAATAGACTGGAGATTATTAAGACTGGTGCTGTTGTAAGATACTCACTGACTACAGTCAACTTGATGGTATGCTCCTGAGGCTTGCCAACTTCTTTGTTGGCGACGCACTTATAAGAGCCAGAGTCTTACATTTACAGATAGACTGAAGATTATTAAGACTGGTGCTGTTGTACCATACTCACTGACTACAGTCAACTTGATAGTATGCTCCTGAGGCTTGCCATCTTCGTTGTTGGCGACGCACTTATAAGAGCCAGAGTCTTACATTTACAAATAGACTGGAGATTATTAAGACTGGTGCTGTTGTAAGATACTCACTGACTACAGTCAACTTGATAGTATGCTCCTGAGGCTTGCCATCTTCGTTGTTGGCGACGCACTTATAAGAGCCAGAGTCTTACATTTACAAATAGACTGGAGATTATTAAGACTGGTGCTGTTGTAAGATACTCACTGACTACAGTCAACTTGATGGTATGCTCCTGAGGCTTGCCAACTTCGTTGTTGGCGACGCACTTATAAGTGCCCGAGTCTTCGAGGACGGTGTGCTTGATCAACAGCCGGCGGCAGGAGGTGCGGTTGTGACGGGTGACGCGGTCGGAAGGCTTGCCATTAACATCCTTGCCGTCTTTGAACCAGTCGGTAAGGGCGATCGGGCTGGAGGAAGAAATAAAGATGAGCATAAAACAAGATATGATTATGACTTACGGAGCTGAGACGTGGACTCTAACGGTACGACTGGTTCCCCAATTCAAATTCGCTCAGCGGGCTATGAAAAGGACTGTGCTCGGAGTTTCTTTGAGAGATCGAATCCGGAAAGAGGTAATCCGACAGAGAACCAAAGTTATCGACATAGATAGTAGAGGTGCGCAAAATATATCTTTAAAAAGAAAAGATATATTTACATCTTTTCAAACAAAAGATATATATCTCTCTTATATATCTTTAGATCCCTAATAACTCCGTGAATCTTGGTGATTAAAGACGAGGGAGTGATTCGAAATGTATCAACAAACAAAACATACAAGACTTTCTACCGAAACCAAAACCGAATCTTCGGTATCTGTTTCAGTTTCAGCCGAAACCGAATCCAAAACCGAAACTTTTTCAGACATGTTAAAAATATATTGTTAACTGAACTGAAATTTGTCTTACTTTATACACTTATGCAGCCAGTTAAAACGTGTTAAATGAAATAAAAACAATACTTAATTGAAGAATGTGAAAAAAATATATTTCTTTTGATATTACTGCTATAAAATAAACAAAAATTGACAAACATGCTAACACTTTTTGAAACAAAAATTTGACAATAATCAACACTTACGTTATAAAAAAAAATAACCTCATTAAGTATATGAGTATTTCGATTGCGTTTATGATCACAACATTCTTATGACTAAATTTAACATTCATTGAGATCTTTTAATTGCAGCTAGTAATGAATGATTACCTAATCAATCAGTTATTAATTTGAGATTGATAAGTTGAGATTGATAATTAAAACTAGTATTTAATTATCAGTCTCAACAAAGAAAGAAAAGGAAGGCAAATACCGTTCTTATGATAAATTAATCAGTCACAAGAAAGATTAGTACAATTAGTTCTCAAATAAAAAATAATAATATTATTATTAGACTATTAATTAACATTAGTACTTATTCATAATTAAATAGTCTTATGTTGTGAATAACTCAACGGAAACAACATCAATGCTTAATAAATTGTGACTGTCTCTCTTTCAAATACAATCTTAGATGTTTGTATCTCATTTCCTCTATATCCGGAAAGCGCAGGCTCTCTCTTTTTAATGCATTAAATCCTATATGGTTACACCTCTCTTACTCTATATCCTCTGCGAAGGGCAGGCTTTCATTCCAAAATGAGTCTTAATCGAAAAGATATAAAGATACAGTTACAAAAGAAAAGATATAGAGATATATATATACATCTAGGGAGAAGTAACTCTTTTGAGTTAATCACTCCTGAGTTACACACCTCTAATAGATAGGACAAGCAGGCTGAAGTGGCAGTGGCTGGTCATATTTGCCAGGACGCCTTCCAGCTATGTGGAGCGACGACATACGCAAGATGGCTAGCGGCGGTTGGAAAAGAAAAACCGAAGATCGGGCTCAGTGATGTGCTTTGAAAGAGGCCTATGTCCAGCTGTGGACTGATGCAGGCTGATAATAATGATGATAAAACAAGAGATGAGCATTAAACGTGGGATACTTATAGTCGAGTATATCTAGTTTGATCGGACATTTCTGATCGAAGGATATAGTTGCTTGTTTGCTTGTAGTATGAGGCAGTGCTGGTCTCTAGTGTCAGAGTTTGTCAGACCTCTGACATAGTGACTGCTATCAATAAATAACAGCCGGAACAACTTAACATGCCCTCCGAAGCTTGGAACGATGGAAATCCGCAAGTAACTTAGAAAAGTAAGCCGGGGATCGAATCCGGTAACGTTGGATCTTAGGCGCTTATACATATACTACTCGGCTACCATCGCTCAAGGATAAGTAGAAAAATTAGAGTCTATTATCGTCAAATCAGTCAAATAACATCATAAGTAGGTATACAGGAATTCGTAAAATAACTGGGTTGGAACTAGGATACCCTGTACTATGGGCACTAGATAACGGATAAACATACATATATACGAATATTACATCCATGCCTCGGAAACAAACATTTCTGCTCATCACACAAATGAGCACCTAGCGGTATCCAAACCCGTAATCGTTGATTGCGCAGTCAGGTCACTAACTCGGCCAACCGGTTGATTATTTAAATAAAAATGGGTATAAGTGGAAAAATGTTATCGTCAAATAACATCGTACAGGAATATGTAAATTAACAGGGTTGTATCTACAACAGGGTTGCCATTTAAATAAACATGACATACGAATAGGGTCAAAAACTAAACCCGACTGCGGTCGTGTAAAAAATAGCATGTGACACTCTTGCGATGAAGACGAATCGATTGATACCTCGCTTGACAAAATCGGACCAAGTTTTTGGTTTGAACACATAACCCTTCCTTTGCTTCACCGTAGTCGCCTAAAATTACCTATGGCACTCTATACCTGAAGAAGAATTGATTGACACCTCGCTTGTCAAAATCGGGCCAATAGGGGCGACGCTACGGTGGAACATCCACATACCCACTTTACATATATACATACATACATAGACTGTTAAAATCATTACCCTTCCCTTGCTTCGCCGTAGTCGGGTAAAAATGCATATAATAGATACAGCTCTACGGCTTTTCATTATAAGAACTAATTCCGTCTCAACACTTTTATTACACAGGTACTTTGATTGTCAATCTATACTTATTACTTATAATATTATAAAGAGGTAAAGTTTGTGAGTTTGTTAGGTTGTAAGGGGTAATCTCTGGATCTACTGAAGAGATCTTGAAAATTCTTTTACCAATAGAAAACCACGTTATTTGTGAGTGTCATAGGCTATATATTAAAATGACCACGCTTGCGAAGCTGCAGGCATCAGAAGATGTCAACACTTGCAATTTATTCTATGTACAATTTAAGTAGGACCTTTGCAGTAGGTACTATTTACTATGTTAACAAAATTGATTTAGTTACCTAACAGAAGCTTTATTTTTAAAATTTTCGTTAGTGATCTAATATAGTATAGCACTTAGTATATTGATGAACATGTTTTTCTATTTCTTCTTCACGAAATAAATGGTTTTTTTTATTCGTTTCGTCATTACTTCAAACGTCATGTCACTAATGTATGCAGGATGCAGGTAGATGTACCTATCAAGTAGGTGCATACTCGCGTCTACGACCTATCATGATGGACAAGTTATGAATATAAAAATAAAGAGCAACCGTAAACAAAACAGGCGAGCGACGGGGTTTTAAAATGCATAATTTGAGATGCTTGTTACCCTCGCCTCGCTACTGTTTTTTATTTTGTATTTTCAATGTTTTATTTAATACTAGCTGTGCCCGCGGCTTTGCCCGGGTGGACATTGGTAACTTGATAAAAGCACTTGCCGCGCAGAGGCACGGAATGATGCGCGTTTGAACCCCGTCCGTGATTCAAATTTTTCGTTGAGAAAGTTATTAGATAAGTATGTTAGATACTTATGTTCCCAAAACACTGGGATTCTGAACAGGAATGACTTTGAAGACTTGTTCAGGGTCAGTCATGTTCAGGTTCAGGTACCTATCTTATAGCCCGGGTTTTCTGTTAGAGGTTTTTATTTGAATGGTAACATTTCAAGGTCACACACAAATTTCTTAAAAATTGGGTCTGTAGTTGTTTTAGTCAATCCAATTGGAGAAAGTTTGTGTTTAGGTAAAGAATTATTCATATATTTTGTAGGTATTTAATTGTAGTATCCGTTCGACAGTAAAATAGAAGAAGAGAAGACAGCTGCTGCTCATCTTGTCATATTATGCGGTCATGATATAAATGTGAATGTTTGTATGTTTGTTACTTATTCACGCTGAAACAGTTGAACGGATTTTGGTGAAATTTGGAACGGAGATAGCTTATACCTTGCAATAACTCATTTGGTACTTTTCATCATAATCATCAGCACCCAAGAGGGGGGAAACGGTGGGGCGCATCAGCTGATAAAAATAAAAGGAATATAATACTCACGTTCCACCGTAGATGCACCAGATCATGGTGACATCAGTAGCCTTCGCAATAATGTCATTGCTCAGGTACTGAGGCATCAGCTCTCCATTGTTGGCCCTCGAATCCTTCTCCAGCTCCTTAATGTAATGCTCAGCAAGGATGACCTCCTCTTCAAATGCCGGAGACTTGGCCACGCAGATGTATTTCGACTTTGGGTTGGCGTCTTCTTGAGTAACATTGGAGAACCATAGAATACCATCCGGGGTTGGGGTAATGCGCCTGTTTAAGTAAGGTTCCTGCTTGTCAGAGCCATCTTCCTGAGTCTTCCAGGAAACTACAGGTTTCGGGTAACCTTCGGGGGCTTTGCAGTCCAATTTGAAAGGTCTGCCTTCTACAGCTTTATGCTCCTGAGCTTTGGGCTTCGGTACAGGGTTCAGGTAGGCCCTTCTGAAGGAGATAACTCTGGAAGTGGCGGTGCCGTGCTCGGTTTCAGCGAAGCATTGGTACTGGCCTTCGTCGGTGTGCTTTGGCTTGCGGAACTCTAGGGATCCGTCCCCCTTGCGCTGTGTGACGTCGGAGGAAAAGATGAAAGGTTTTCCGTCTTTCTGCCAGGAGTATCTGTAATATTTTTGAACATATAAAGCAAAGCTGTTGACCGAAGGGGTTGGCGAGTTCCTGGACAGAGACCACCTATTGGCAAATGTTGTGTATTAGGTCGCCATCCAGCCAGTTGGACCGACGACCTACGCATATTATCAGGCAGCATGGGAAAAGTCTAAGATCGAGCTCAGTGGCGCGCATTAGGAGATGTCATATCCTGGACTAATGCAGACTGTAGATGACGATAATTGAAATCTTTAAAACACCATTAGTAGTCCGTAAATGACACCCACGTTTTTTTAGTAGAAATCGCGAATACTTGGAAGTTTTTTTCATTTAGCCAGTTTTGTGTGTAGGTTTATGGTTTAAATTACCTTCTGTAATTGCAGTGCGGGCGTTTGGAAAACCCTTTAATTATTTTATATCAAACCAAAACTAAAAAAAAAACAGGTTTTCAGTGGTCACTAAAACAAGACTGAAAGTCCATTCCACATTGTATTTTGAGTGGATTTAAATTACGATAAAACACGAGATAAACTGACATGTGACCTACCAGCCTACCTACCAATCTAATCATACATGCCACCCAATGATGTTATATGCCACCTAGCTCATTCTAGTCATTAGTATCGATTCAGAATCAGCTTCGTAAACATAAGTCGGTTGATGGGTATTAAAAAAAGTAAGTAAATGCCACGTAAGGTAAAGAATATTGTACAAAATGATCCAACGCCAAAATTTGAAGTATAGTTTTCACCTACCTTACAACCAGTTAAAATTTATTTTAGGTTCATTACCACGGACGACCATAGCCCCATAACTTTAATGGGTATAGATAAATAACGTACAGCAAAAACAAAATGAGACTACCTCAATGAACACCACAGAATAAATAATAGTACAAATCCACACTTAGAAGTTTTCAAACAAGGTATATTGACTGCTGACTCACTTGATGTGCTCCTTTCCTCCCGCAGAGACGCACTCCAGTAAACCTGGTTCGGAGTCCTTGAACAGGACCTCAAGCGGCTGCTCTCTCAGCACCGGCAGCTCTTGTATACCACACTTAGAAGTTTTCAAACAAGGTATATTGACTGCTGACTCACTTGATGTGCTCCTTCCCTCCTGCAGAGACGCACTCCAGTAAACCTGGTTCGGAGTCCTTGAACAGGACCTCAAGCGGCTGCTCTCTCAGCACCGGCAGCTCTTGTATACCACACTTAGAAGTTTTCAAACAAGGTATATTGACTGCTGACTCACTTGATGTGCTCCTTCCCTCCTGCAGAGACGCACTCCAGTAAACCTGGTTCGGAGTCCTTGAACAGGACCTCAAGCGGCTGCTCTCTCAGCACCGGCAGCTCTTGTATACCACACTTAGAAGTTTTCAAACAAGGTATATTGACTGCTGACTCACTTGATGTGCTCCTCCCCTACCGCGGAGACGCACTCCAGTAAGCCTGGCTCGGAGTCCTTGTAAAATACCTCAAGCGGCTGCTCTTTTTGCACCGGCAACTAATGTATGCCACACTTACGAAGGTTTCAAACAAGGAATATTGACTGCTGACTCACTTGATGTCTTCCTTCCCTCCCTCAGAGACGCACTCCAGTAAGCCTGGCTCAGAGTCCTTGTACAGGACCTCAAGCGGCTGTTCTTTCAGCACTGTCAGCTCTTGGTTCTGCTGGACGGGCTGAGCTGTGCCTGATGAAGGTAAAGTTAGTAATTTACAAAAGACCACGAGATCCCGAGATTTGGCAGTTCGCACGCTTACTCAGTAAAACTGATAACCTGACTTCCCACGAAAATTGAATTTGAATTAACGAAATGGGCATACCTACCTATACTATCAAATAATTTTTGAAGTAACGGGTGTTTTTTTTAAAGGTATAGAACTTTAAGTTGGCAACACTTTTTTAACTGGCGGCCATTTTGTCAGCTGTCAAGTGATTTATGTTTAGTTTGGTTTGGCATTTCAACATGAATAGACTGACGCCAGCAGCCCGATTCCATAACTTGGCTTCAATCGAATTCTCAGTATCGCAACCACTAATGCCTTGCGATAGAGTCGAATTTGCTATGAAAAAAGTGATAATCCGATTGTAGCCAAGTTATGTAATTGGGCCACTGAACAACGCTTCCAAGTTGTGTTTGCGTGCTTACAAAATCCAACTCGTGCAAGAATTGTAGCCACATGATCACCTAGCAAGGCGTAGATTCGGTGAATGGGCGCAAAACCAAATTGCCGTTGATCCCGATTTTCATAAGCGAATTTTGTTTAGCGATGAAGCTCACTTTTGGTTAAATGGATACGTCAATAAACAAAACTGCCGTATTTGAAGTGATGATAATCCTCAAGCTTATGTTGAGACACCGTTACATCCTGAAAAACTGTCTGGTGTGCTTTATGGGCTGGTGGAATAATTGGTCCGTACTTCTTTAAAAACGATGCTGACCAGAACGTCACAGTCAATGGTGATCGCTATACAGCCATGATTACTGACTTTTTCGTTCATCAATGGTGATCGCTATAGAGCCATGATTACTGACTTTTTCGTTCATCAATGGTGATCGCTATAGAGCCATGATTACTGACTTTTTCGTTCATCAATTGAACAATCATGATGTGCAGGAGCTGTGGTTTCAACAAGATCAAGAGGCAACATGCCATACAGCTCGTGCCACAATTGATTTATTGAAGGAAACGATTGGTAACCGCATAGTTTCACGTTTCGGACCCGTGAATTGGCCTCCAAGATCCTGCGATTTAACGCCGCTTGACTATTTTCTGTGGGGATATGTGAAGTCGCTAGTCTACGCCGATAAGCCCGAAACGATTGACCACTTGGAGGACAACATTCGCCGCGTTATTGCCGATATACGGCCACAAATGTTGGAAAAGGTCATCGAAAATTGGACCTCCAGATTGGACTACGTCCGAACCAGCCGTGGCGGTCATATGCCAGAAGTCATATTTAAATTATAATGCCAGAAGATTATCTTTCGAAAACAGTAAATTTCATGTCAATTTAAAAAATCATCTTTGTTTTATTCCATTTCAAAGTTCTATACCTCTAATAAAAACACCCGCTATATTTAGTACAATTCACACAAATTACTTAACCCCAAACTATGATACCCTGTATTAAAAGCATTAGATAAAGAATAAACATATATACATCCATGACTCGGAAACAAACATTTCTGCTCATAACTCAAATGTTTGCACTTTGCGGGAATCGAACCCGCGACCGTAAACTTCACAGTCAGAATCACCAGTTGCCACTTGGCCTACCGATCGTCCGTCTGTCTCATCATCATCATCATCAGCCTATATCGGTCCACTGCTGGTTGTAGGCCTCTCGTAATGCACGCCACTGAGCTCGGTCTTCAGCTCCCCCGTTTAGTCTATCATCTACCATATTCGTTCAGCAGTCATGTATATCTACTAAGTTTACCATAACCGATTTATGTATGATGATTGAGAAAGCCAACATCCAAACATTTAATTATTATTATGTATACCATAATAAAAACTAAATAAGCTAGTGGCCTGTGAGCTATAGACCTAGCTATAGACCTTGTGCACCGCTAGATTGTTAGCTTTGCTAACAATCTAGCGGTGCACAGTAGCGCCATCTAGTTACCTTACTGTAAAACTAACATTAATAACCAAGGTGCTCCATCAATCCCTAGAGACCTGTAGAGGAGAACAGCCGGACATTCGGACATACGAAAGAATTTTTGGCCAAGTTGAAACGGAGACGCTTCGCTTACGCATCGCGCTCGCTCGGTCAAAAAAACACAGTAAGTACTAGTCTGTAGGTCTATGTTTGAAACACAGTTTGTAGCTAGTTCGGGAATTAGAGGCTTCTCTAATAGTAAGTATATGTTCCGTAGTCCAACAAACAAGGACTCCACTAACCCAAGATCCAGTCTGTCTATTCTGTTCCTCCATCCCAGTCAGTCACAGCGTCAAACATAACTGAATGGAGAATTGAAATGTATGTTTGATAACTTTGATACAAGGATACATAAAAACTTATTTTTTTTTATTACTTATTAGGCCAGCTCTTAACTCCTACGACCAACAAGCAATTACTTAAACATTAATTAATTAGTTATCAATATAAAATAAAATAAAACGTACATAAATGATTTGAAACCTCCTTTTTTGGTGTGTTGGAGAATAGAGAAAATAAAATATAGAAAAGACCACAGGATAAAAATACAAGACAAGACGTAAATTGAGAAAACTAAAACCCGACAACAATCAGATACTCTTGCAATGAAGTCGAATCGGTTTATACCTCGCATGTCAAAATCGGACTAAGCTGAAGCTTTAACACATGACCTTTCCTTTACTTCACTGTAGTCGGGTAAAAAATAGCTTATGACATACCTAAGGGCGAATAGATTAATACCTCGCTATCCAAAATCGGACCAATATGGGCGACAATATGGTGAAACATCCACATATATATATACATACATACATACATATAAGTATACAGACTGTTAAGTTCATTACCCTTCCCTTGCTGCACCGTACTTGGATAAAAAGGCAATGAAATAAAATGTACTCACATAGAACAATGCAGCCAGCCAACACGATGTAACTCTTGAACGCCATGATTCACCTGTTAACACAAAGTTTCAAAATATAATCGATTTGGTGTGACGCGGCCATGGATAGGGAAACTTGACAAGAGATGGACATATAAGCAGAAAATATTAAAAAGACTGTACAGTACAGATAATTAAAATTAATTGACCTAAAATAAGCTATTGAACACGAATAATAATCTTTTTAAATGGTCTGTCTGTTATGGCGAATCACGCAAAAACTACTTAACCGACTGAGGTGCGGATTTCACTGTTGGATATTTATGTTTTGACTTAAAACCTGGTGTACTTTGTATCTCAATCCCATGAGAAGCTGAGCAATCCATAAAAAAACATTTGATGGCTGAATTAGTTTTGGTATTTTGTACGTACTTTATATAGGTTTTGGTCCTTTGGTACTTTTAGGTACGTTTAACCCAGAGAAATTACCACGTGGGCACAGCTATTAAAAAAATATTGACATAAAAAAATAAGCTATTGAACAAGTTTTTTTTTAAATGGTGTCTTTCTGTATGTTAGCGCATCACGCTTATACACTGAACCGATTTAGATGCCGATTCACTGTTGGATAGTTTTGATTTAAAACCTGGTGTATCTTAATCTGATGATCAGAAGCCGAGCATTCGATAAAAATCTATTTGAAGGCTGAATTAAACTCACAATATAAACAAAATATTTGCACTCATGAATTAACTAATTATTTGTTAATAACAACTCATAAACTCATGTCTCAGTTATTGTGAACATAAATATTATAATCAAAACAGTAGAAATGAATTTGTGAACGCACCCGCAAGAACTGACTCCGTTGGCGGGAAAATATCACTGTGCAGAATCCAGGTAGCAGCGTGGTTTTATACTGTGCGGGATGGCAGATTATTCATCACACAGAGGTAGGTGCATAACTATAACTACAGTTTTGAGGAAAATGGCTTAGCTGAGATAAACAATCGACGTAGAGTAGGGAAAGCACCTAGGCTGTGCAAATTATACTCCACTAAATCTGTTTATGTAGGTCGTTATAGGTTTTTTCGTAGGTACAAACAATTTTGCGTTATATTTTTAACCCCCGATCAAAGAGACGGGTTTTATAAGTTTAGGGTGTGTGTCACTGTGTGTGTGTGTGTGTGTGTGTCTGTCTGTGGCATCGTAGCTCCCAAACGAATGGTGCGATTTTGATGCCGTTTTTTTTGTTTGAAAGCTGATGTTGTGGCGGTGGTTCTTAGCTATAAAGTGGGGGAAGGAGTGAGAATCGTAGCTCCCAAACGAATGGACCGATTCTGATGCGGTTATTTATGTTTGAAAGCTGAGGTAAACAAGATGGTTCTTTGCTATAATGCGGGGGGGGGGGGGGGGGGGGGGTTATTTGTTATTATTTACCATTGTTTTATTATGTAATTTTCTTGTTTGTCTGTCTGTCATTCCGGGTGGAATCTTGCAACTCCAATTTCGTGCATTTCCCAATTAGCTATCGGGCTGAAACTTTTAGGGTTGCTCACAAATCGATGACAAAGAAATCTAAAAAAAAAACTGTTTCTTAGATTAGTTTTTTAATCTACTTTTGCTTGTTTTTCCATTGGTCGGCTTAAAAGACGTTGTTTACTAGTTTCGTTGTTTAGGACAATTACGCGATATCGAGTTAGCGCCGGATAATGTGGCTAGACTTTAGACCCTTGCAGAATTTAGTAGAACCTACAGGATGGTAAGCATCCAATATGTCCTAAAAGTGTTATTAAATAAATGGTTAACTGGTTCCTGAAAATCTAAAAAATAAGACATTAAAGTTCGACTATCATTGAAACGGGTCACCAGAAAATTGCCGTTCGTTCGGTCAACTCTAAAATAAATTCTGCCGGCGAATAATGGAATAGGCCAGCAACTTAAGGTCAGCGGTCAAAATAAAATTGTTAAGCAAATAAAGTCATATCAGGCCGGCATTTCAAAATTATGTGTTCAGTCATTTAATTCATTATTTTTGTAAAAAAAAGAACCCTACCTACACGATGTGCCACCTCCATCCACCGACTTCCTGCGATCGCTACAATGTCGTCGGTCTATCTTGTGGGGGGGTCTCCCTACACTTCGCTTGCTTGTTCGTGGTCGCCATTCGAGAACCTTTATTACCCAGCGGTTGTTGGTTCTGCGAACTATATGGCCTGCCCATTGCCACTTCAACTTGCAAACTCTGAGAGCTATGTTGGTAACCTTGGTTCTTCTACGGATTTCCTCGTTTCGGATTCTATCACGTAGTGAAACTCCGAGCATAGCTCTCTCCAATTCCCGAACGCTGCCGATCCGAGTTGGATTCGTCGGTTGACCTCTTTGTCAAAGTTGGATCTACTCAGTTGGATCGTCAGACCTAAGTAGATATAGTGATCAACAGCTTCGATAATATCGTTACCAACATAAACATGGGTGCGACATGGGCATTTGACATGATGTTCGTTTTATCCATGTTCATTTTAAGACCCACCTGTTGGGAAACAATATTGAGGTCACTGAGCATTGTGCTTAGGTCTTCCAGGGTTTCAGCCATGATAACTATATCATCAGCAAATCGAAGGTAAGTGATGTATTCGCCATTGATGCTAACACAAAATCCGTTCCAGTTCAGCAGCTTGAATATATCTTCTTCTTAGCTCTTTGGGGGAGGCCTATGTTCAGCAGTGGACTTCTAAAGGCTGAAATGATTATGATGATGAAACGATGTAACACTTTGAGTCCTGTTAAAAAAATACAAAATAAGAATTGCCACCTGTCATTTTGACAATTGTCACTTTGTCGTTTATCACTTGACACCTGAAGCTTTGAAATCTGTCACTTTGACGTCTGTCACTTCTCCCGACATTCATTCTAGCAGCACCCTGCGGCGATGTTCATTATGATTAGATTATGATGATGAAAAGTATCCTAATGTACCAAATTTCAAAATGATTTGAACCGTTTCAGCTTTAAGAAGTAACCAACATACATACACTCACTGACAAACTTTCGCATTTAATATTAGTGTGTTGTTTAATCAGTTTTAAAATAAAATAAAATTGAAGTGTCTGTTTGTAATGTCAAAATAACATCTTAATACTAAATGCATATGAATGTATACACGGTACTCAGAATAAAAAAACCTTTTTTTTGTCTTTCTGTCTGTCTGTCTGTCTGTCTGTTTGTTCCCGCTAATCTCCGAAACGGCTGCACCGATTTTGACGGGACTTTCACTGGAAGATAGCTGATGTTACAAGGAGTAACATAGGCTACTTTAATTTTCGAAAAATAATTAGGGTACGACGCAAAACAAACCATAAATTATGACCACGCGGGTAAAGCCGCGGGTTCAGCTAGTAGATACCCAACCAACACACAAGTGGAAATTGCAGCCTATTTTGTAACTTTAAAATGTATAATAGCGGCATTAGAGTACAGGAAGCAGTTTTAAGTTGCATAACTGCTTCCGAAAATGTCTGTAGGTACAAAATGTATCAAAAGTGGCAGTATCGGAACCAAATACCACCCTTGTCTTTATAATAGTTTATTCTAGAACCAATTTACCACCTACACCTTTTATAGAGAGTTATGAAGAGCATTTGTCACTGAAAGTTTTATGACGGTTTCTCTTGTTACTGTTATACGCCGCTCAACTGCATAAGAGAGTTAATTTTAGGCCTTATAAAGCAGTTATATAAGAGTTCGAATAACCACTCTTGTTCTACTAGAAGTACCATAATAGGGGTAATAATATACTCTAATACAGGCTAAACTTCCAAAAAGACAATCAATGTAACTAAAGACTACTTGAGGTCTTTAAAATGTAAAAAGAGCTACCTTGAGTATTACAATAGAGGTTATTTTCACCGTTGTACATACTTAGTCAATCCGCCATTGCTCAAGACAAGTGACTTATTTATTAGAAAAATTTAGGCATTACAATGATGTGTTTCATTGAATTAACCTTGTTTTTGTAAATATACAAATAACCAATTGCAGTTAGTAAACTGTCGATACATGATAAAAATACGAAATCATTTTATTTGAAAAGGTCAATACTATTTAGCAAATATTTCTTCCATTTTGATGTTATTTCAATAGCGCTTAAAAATGTACTGGGAAAACACCACATATATACATATGCACAGTAAACATGAAATCGTTTTTATCCGCTTGTATTAAAAAAAAACATAAGGCACATATGAATTATTTACTTAACAATAATATTTTAATGATGACCGATTACAATATTAAATACACTTCACCATTTTGACATACAATACATTCATTCATATTCACAAAAGTAGCATCATAAAAGCGTTAGTGTGGCGTTAATCATCCGTTGCAGCTCTTGAGGCACCATTTTACTACCCTTGTGCAATTGTAATATAACTAAAGGCAACATAAAATTGTGCCCAAAATGGTTCTAGAGCTGCTGCATTAGGCCTCCAGAGCACGCTATAGCACTTACGTCTTAGCACCTTTGGGCATAAACAGATTGGCTCTAAAGCCGTTATGCAACTAGTTTGTGTTGGTTGGGTAAAATAAAATTCACCGACGATCACTCAACACATTACAACGGAACCAATAGTCGTCAGTGGCATGCCTCTCGATGTTGTACAGGAATCTATCTTGGGCGGAAACATCTTTGAGAGGGAAGCCGATGGGCGGATTCGACTGGGCTGGACAACATTTGGGAAACTTATTCAAGTTATCTCGTCGCCCATCCCAAAATGCCTATAGACATGCGTCCTACCTTTAATGACAAATTCAGTCCACAAATTTAAAGTCGCTTGGCGAGCTATAGGAAAGGCTGTGCTCGAAGTTTCTCTAAGAGATCGCATCAGTAGCGTAGTGAACGAAATTCGCCGACATAGCTCAAAGATCATATATCATAGGTCACATATGTCGAAGAACTGATAGCCGATGGGGCAGGCGAGTTATTGAGTGGAGACCGCGTATAGGCAAAGGTGAGAAGGCATGAGGCATGAGAAGAGCTGTAGGTCGGGCTCGGTGGCGCGCGTTAGGACATAGGCCATAGGCCTCATGTCCAGCAGTGGACTATTGCTAGATGATGTATTATCCTTGTGACCATATTAAAAAGGAATCACCTGCAGCAGCCGTCTGGGATTCACAGAGATACAAAACAAGGAAAATAAATAGATTATTTCGTAAGTAGCGGCACCAATAAATGAAGCATTTTTTACAACTTTGAATAAATTTATCTCGGTTTGACATTGATGCTCGCTGCAAGCTTCCTCAAGATGTATAGGTAATTGTTTAAACAACTTCTAATACCTGCAATTCTTTTTAAAATTACTGTAGATTATGTTTTGGAGAGGATTATTCCCGAAATCCCCACCAGACCGTCCCCACCAGTGGGGATTTTGGGGAAAGCTAAAGCAGTTTTCCCGAAATCCCCATTATAATCACAGATCGTATCCGGAATGAGGTGATCAAAGTTGTCGACATAGCACTTAGGATTAGTAAGCTGAAGTGGCAGTGGGCTGGTCATATCAGTCGAAGGACTGATAACCGTTGGGGTAGACGTGTTCTTGAGTGGAGACCGCAACTCGGTAAACGTAGTGTAGGGCGCCCTCCAGCTAGGTGGAGCGACGATGTACGCAAAGTGGCTGGCAGCAGTTGGAAGAGAAGACCCGAAGATCAGGCTCAGTGGCGTGCTTTGGGAGAGGCCTATGTCCAGCAGTGGACTGCCACGGGCTGATGATGACGATTATGTTTTGGACTGTACTTTGAATGTGTTATCATAAGAATTTTGTGTTTCGTGAATGTGGTATTATGGATTACTAGTTTTCCTGCCCGCGACTTCGGCCGCGGACTACAGCAATCCTATATTCTTCTAAGATATTAAAAACCAATGCAAAAGTAGGTATAGCACCAATGCTCTTGATGTTTTTTGACAGACTTGTTATTTCGTTTCCATGCCAACCACAGACCATTCTGTGGTGGCAACCGTTTCTCACAGTGAGTAATCAACATTTTCCAGTTTTCCCGTGAAAACTTACAACTTTTCGGGATAAAAAGATTTAGAGTTAAATTCTTAATTTCATCAAAATCCGTCCAGCCGTTATCGCGTAAAAGCTCCGCAAACAAACAAACAGACAACGTTTCACTTTTATATATTGGTATGGATGGTGTTTTGTTTTGTTTTTTGTGTGTTTTCAGAAAATCATATTCACCGACGGAGCGCATGAACTATGTAAGTACAGATTACCCCAATCTGTGTAAGTACTTAAATCAATTCATTATCGTTTTTGGATTAAAGGACCACAGACTGAACAAACAAATTACAAAATGACCCAAAAGATAAACAGCATATAAGTTAATTTTTAATTTTGTTATCCCGGAGTGCAGCAACCATGTCAAATTTACATTTCGAGACTGTGCTGTTGACCGTTGAAGAGTTCCTTTATCTGGAGCTATTCCTGGATGTCGAATCAAGTAATGCGTACCATAAAAATTCATAGTCATCGGAACTGAACCAACATGCAAAAATTCAACTCCGTAGGATAAGAGGAAGTGGTTCTAATTCAGCTTGCAAGATTTGACCTGAACATACACACACATAGGTATCTATATTGCACAAAATAAAAGCTTAGCTTTAAAAATGTGAACATATTCCTAAGGTCAACTATGGGATCTATTATTGGGACTATTATTTATTGAGTGCCTATTAGCACACAATAAATAATAGTATTTAAGTTTAAATAGCTTACATTATTAAGACAAATTATTTGTAGCAATAATGTAACACGAACATTGCACGTTTAAATGGCGAAAAATGTTCAGTAGAATCAGTAAATATTATTGTACTGTAGACGCAGCGGAAGTTTGTGTCTCGGAAGTTGTCTGCTAGTCGCTGCGCAAGCTGCTATTTTTCAGGCGCAATCCCAATGTTGAAGGTGAAGACAGCATTGTATAACTGCCTCGCTCACTCGCTTACGTTTTTCGCATATTCTATCTCGCTCTTACTCTATCCTATTTATCCCTTCAGAAGTACCTGCGCAATCGTTCACAGAGCCTAACTTCACAAACAGATTGGCTGCGACTACTGTACTTGGCTGGCTAGATTGAATTGTAGGTTGTGGATAGTAGTGCGAGTAGTAGTTTAGGGATAGCGGTACGCAGTAGGTACTACTCATTATTCACTAGCTGTGCCCCGCGGTTCCACCCGCGTCCATGATGAACCAATTTCAATTGCAAGAGTGCTTGAATTACATATACATAGCAGAAAATAGCGTCAATCTATCGCTTAGTTGCTGAATGCGTGGCAGAGGACAAACATACTTTCGCAATCATCCCATCGGATTTCGAGATCAGAATTCTTAATGATCTTAATGATCTGATCTCAGGCGCTCCCATCGGATCTCGAAATCTAAATAAATATTATAATGCTAACTGTACCCGTGGCTTTTCCCTCGTGGTCATTTCATTTAAAAGTAGCACATACGTGTTATTCCAGGACCTATAAAATACAATATACTACATTTCTTCAAAATTCGTTCAGCCGTCAAATAGTTTTTATTTATTGATCGGCGTCTAATTATCGGATTAAGATTCCAGTTTTTAAGTCAAACCCTAACTATCCAACTGTGAAAACCGCATCGCAATCGGTCCAGTAGTTTTTACGTGATCCACGAACAAACATACGGACAAACAAACTAACAAACAAACAGATACGATTTTCAAAAATGTTATATTCTTGTTCAGTAGCTTATTTTATACACTGTACTTTTTTTTAAAAAATATTTTCTTTGTAAAGAGCGTCACAGACGACTAAGATACGATAATATTTTATCTTAAGATAAAATATCGCTCGCTATACAATTTATATGAACCATCACAAACGGCGAAGATAATATATATTTGCATCTTACAGTATGTTAAGATATCGAGCGATATGGAATTTATTAAAAGATGATATCTTAAGATACGAAATATATCGTAAAAGATACAAAATATATATTAATATACTATCTTAAGATACAAAATATATCGTAATATGCTCTACAGGTTGCTCTATTTTGTATTCGTGACGGTTTTTTTTAACCCCTGAACAAAGAGACGGATTTTATAAGTTTAGGGTGTATGCCACTGTGTGTGAGTGTGTGAGTGTGTGTGTGTGTGTGTGTGGCATCGTAGCTCCCAAAGGAATCGATCGATTTTAATGCAGTTTTTTCTGTTCGAAAGTTGATATGATCGAGATGGTTCTTAGATATATGGGTAGAGGGAGGGGGGAGGTGAGAAAGAAAAGGGGGGTGAAAATCGTAGCTTCCAAACAAATGGACCTATTTAGCTGTGGTTTTTTTATGTTTAAAAGCTGAGGTAAACGAGATGGTTCTTAGCATGCAAGTCGTTGTTCTGTACAAATGCTCTCGCACATGTTCGTATTTTGTTTCACTAAATCTTCGTTAATCAAATTATGAATTTCGAGAAAAGTTTCCTTCGACTTATTAAAATAAGTTTCTTTTATTTTTGTAGAAACATCTGCGTAAAGATTAAATTCTCCGCGGCTTTTTCTAAATTTAATGTGATTTTCTATCCAAATTGATCACCTTTTACAGTGCGCTAATGCAATTTGCATATCAAATTCGAAATCAGAATCGTCTTCTGATGAGCTATCTAATAAATCTAATAGTGAAACCGTATAGTGAAAACTCATATTTTATCTGTATATAGAAAGCGGTGAAGAAATACGTGTGGCACCTAGGACGGCCTGCGAGCGAATGAATAATTTCAATATATTATCGTATCTTAGCCGTGTGTGATACCCTAAGATGCTATAATATTTTATATGCAGATATCGTAACATCAAATATTATCGTATCTTAGTCGTCTGTGACGCCCTTTATTGTTCAGGATAGATGGATTAGTATGATTGCGAGCCCCGAGATGGCGGGTGTTTGGCTGGAATTCCTCAACGTTACAACCACATATTAAATTATAGTTTGCAGTCCTCGCGATTGAAAACTACCCTCTTTTTACTAGAAATATTTATGATAAATAAAAATCGTATGCCCAGATGGCGTTCTAAACAATTATCAGTTTCGTATTCTGAAATACTCGATTGCGATTTCATTAAGTTAACAACAGTCTTGTAGCTCTCCAATTACGGCTAAATAATCACAATTAATAAATCAAAGATGCAAAACATCATAAATTAACTCTGTAAATGTAAGAACAACCACACGTTCCTGCATCGCGCAAGTGATGTTTTCTTCAGTAGGAAGGTTATATAGAAGTTTCAATGTAAAGATATCGAAGGGGTCCGCCGACTCAAGGTAAGCCAGTCCGTCAAGCTGGTCTAATTTGACAAACAGTTCGGGGAACTTGGACAGTCATGAATGCTGATACCACCAAGCTGCGGGGGCAGCAAGGTGATTATGTCGGACTCTTACCGACTAAAACCCCACGGTGTTCCACAGTACGCCTTGTGCCGGGGCTACGGGTACGCTTTCGCACTCGTCCGCGGCCCCGACGGCGCTGGTCCTGTTGAGGACCCCCTCCTGGCTGGGATGGAGCTGAGCCATTCCCCATCCCATGAACGCCATTAAGGGGCGCACAGAACACCATGCGCGCCACCTCGAGGCCTTATGCTGGGGCAGACACCCCCGTGTCCACCACCTAGGCCTCAGGGGGGTCAGAAGGGAATGAGTTCCTCCTCCGACTCCCGGCGTTGAGCTCCACATGGCCTCACACATCTGCCCACCGTCCAGTACAGCCACAGCTATAGCTGGCGGACTATCCGGCGCTGCACCAACAGTGACGCCAGATTTATGAGTCCATGGAGCACGTCAAACTCGAGGCACTACTGCCCATACAGTAGTGCCAAGAGCGGACCACCTCCTGGGGCCTGCACCACAGCGCCTGCCCCACCCCTCCCCTGCACATCACATTCCCCGCACCACTACCGACCAACCCGTGTGGAAACAGACTGCCCGGCAGCAGCGCAGAGAACGGACGCAACATCCCCCGCTCCATGGCCTCCCAAATCTAATGCCACCTCCCAGTACAGCCACAGCTACACGACTGCCGCCAGGAAGCCTGTCCGGCCCGCTGCACCTTATACAGTGACGCCAGATTCGGAAAGCCATGGAGCACGTCCACTTCGAGCACTTCTGATATTCAGTAGTACTAAAAGCGGACCACCTCTTCGAGCCGGTGCCGAGCACCCGGGCCCCACCGCCTCGAGCCTGCGCCGAGCGCACTGGGCCCCACCTCCTCGAGCCTGCGCCGAGCGCACTGGGCCCCACCTCCTCGAGCCTGCGCCGAGCGCCCGAGCCCCCCCTCCACGTCACATTCCCCGCACCACTACCGTCCAACCTGGGTGGAGACAGATTACCCAGCAGCAGCGCAGAGAATGGACGCAACATCCTCCGCTCCATGGTCTCCCACATCCATTGCCACCACCCAGTACAACCACAGCAACAGCTGGCGGACTATCCGGCGCTGAACCGAGCAGCGACACTAGACTAAGGAAGCCATGGAGCACGTCACACTCCAAGCACTACTGCCCATACAGTACTGCTGGGAGCGGACCACCTCCTCCTACTAGGACCAGCCGCAAATGGACGCCAGACCACTCCGAGTCTGGATGCACGAGGTCCTCCTGCGATGGGTCTGATCAGTGGCCCCACCGCCAACCACTGTGGCCACTTCAGCATAGGCTTGGAGCGCAAAGCCCAGTGAAGCGGCCCCTCCTTGGGGCCAGCCGGCGACACCCTGCCAGCGCGGCCCCGGGTTCCTCTTAGCTTCACCGTGGGGTCGCCAACCACGGTTACTAGAGCCCCCCCGCCACGACAAGGCGGGAACCCACGGGGGGGGGGGGGAACTAAGCAACCTACGGCAGCAATACTACAATCTCTCCTCCGATAATACCTTGAGCACGACGTAACACCGAGGGGTTGTCTCGACCTCTTCTTTTTACTGAAATTATGAATTATTTATGTATTAGCTGCTTTTTAATACACGACTGCCCAAAAAAAGAGTGTAATGTTTTAAGGATTCGTGTACAGTAGTCGCAGCCAATCTATATGTTTGTGAAGTTCAGCTCTGTGAACGTTTGCGCAGGTACTGCTGTGGGGATAAAACTGCATAAAGTAAGAGCGAGATAGAATATGCGACAAACGTAAGCGAGGCAGTTATACAATGCTGTCTTCGCCTTCAACATTGAGATTGCGCCTGAAAGTAGCAGTTTGCGCAGCGACTAGCAGATAACTTCCGAGACACATGCCTACTTCCGCTGCGGCTACAGTGTGTATGTATGTATGTATGTGAGTTTCGTTATTCCACTTTAACTTTTAAATGCCTGAACAGATAAAATACACTAAAAATAGCGGACTTTGACTTGTGAGAACAATGACGCAGAGAAGAATGACGATGTCATTTTGAGGAGATCCACCCAGTTTACGACACTTGCGACGATGTTTTTAATTAAATGTCGGCTTTCAATTAATTCTGGCTTTACCTACTATTAGTTTATCTGTGGTGTACCTAAGGGAGTCTACACACCAAAGTCGCTGACTAACCTTCCGACAACAAAGCCGTATCTAAGGCGGCGACTTTGGTGTACAGCCTCCTTTTAGTATATATTTTGGAGTCCATATGGCAGATGCGGCGGGCTGGCGGCGCGTGTGGGTTTGGGCGGGCCGCGGACGTGTGTGGTCAACGTTACGTATTGTACAAACGTCTGCCTATCTACACTTGCTAGACGTATAGTGCCCCTGTGGGCCGTTAGTTTTGTAACAATTGGCGATCCCTTTGGCCATTTGTGGGCGAAATTAGCGTTCTGAACGTTTTCGATCACCGTTCGTTTTGCAAGTTTCGATGACATGTTGACATAGGAAAGTCGACTTTATTTCTTTACGAATAGGGTCGTTTTTCATTCAGCTTGGAAAGGATCGGTAGTGTGAAAAATTGCAAAAATGACAAAAGTGTTGAAAATGTTCATAGAAAACGGCTTGTTAAAAATGTACATTTCGAAACTGCCCACAACGCCAAATCATCATCTCGAACGCAGGGAAAGTCTATTTATTCTGTACTAATGTTTAGAGAAACCCTTAGCTACCTGAGCGACACTGGGCTTATTACCGCAGTGTCGAGGCTCTCTGCGTCGACTATATTGCCCAAGCTAGCTGATTAAAGTACGGCTGGAAAGAAAAGTGAGTTTTAGTAATATAGCTTCATGTAGTTTATGATTGCCTGGTAGAAAGCCGTGAAAGTGAGTTTTAGTAAAGGGCTGGTCGTTAGTTCATTATGTTTTGACGATCGATTTGGCCGATTGTTCAAACTGACCTACCCACGACTTATGACTGCAAAGTCAACGGTCGTGGGTTCGAATCCCGTAACGTGCAAACATTTGTGTTAAGCACCAATGTTTATTTCCGACTTTTCCGAGTCATGGAAGTTTGTTTTTATGTTTATACAAATAATGTTTAAAAAATACAGATCCCACACCGCCAAACTAACGAGAGAAACATAGCAAAAAACAGCTGCTCGTGTGTGCGCAAAAAATACTACACTGTTTTCGATTCGTGAGAACTTGACAGAATTAACACGACTAACAAGGCCTGGCCAAACAGGAGGCGTAGTTGGCGCGCGTCAAGGCATAATAGAGTAAATGACTAAAGCTGCGCTGTACCGCTGCGTTGTTTTTGACTTCGTACTGTGACGATGTGAAACCTCTTTCATAAATTCTTAATTCTTTCATAATTATACCCATTTATAGTTTGTCATTATTAATTCTAAATTGAAATAACCTGTCATTCCTAGATTGTCATCCATGCTTTAGCCCAACTCTATAGTGAGGAGTTGTGATTTTGTAAAACAAGATTTCGTGATAATATAATAATAATTGTGCACCTGCATATATAGTACTATGTTTTTATTATTACCTCACGCCGATTCCTGATGGTGAAATTACTTTAATTGGAAATACCATACTAACTAAACTGTGGGTTCGAAGAAGTGTACCTCAAAGTTGTGTGTCAGCTGTGAGCCTATTATCTTCCTTATGAGATAAATCTACTACCCATGGCCAAAAGGATGGCTCGCACTACGAAGTTTCCTCTACACCTGTTACTTAATATTGTGAGCTAGGAGTCCCTTTGAGCTGGTAGACACCCTTGGGCGGCTCCGGCCACACGTACTATTACGCTTTGAGCTACATACGCTTGCTGTTTGGCCAGGCCTTAATACCAACTGGATGAAAGTTTTGCTGTGATGTGGCAGCCAATCAGTATGACATGGAGTAAATGAGTACGTACGAGCCGATCGGAATAATAATCTTGGGTGCTTCACTTTCGATTTGGCGGCGTGAAATCCGATTTTTTTAAGCATTACAGGACAATACAGTCCTGTGTCCTGTATTGTCCCTTATTTGAATGTGTTAGTATGTATTTATTTACTGCCAACAGAACATATCTTGCTGACCAAATTATTTATTATCTCCATTTTCTTACAGAACCTTACCTGGTTGATAAATTAATATACTTTCCGCTGTTCAATTCCTGCAGAATAATTCTATGTGGACATTGGTAAACAAAAAAAAAACAAAAAAAATATTTGTAAATATTATTAATAAACAGAAAATGGTAACGCATGATTAGATACAATTGAATATTTACTACTATCACAACAAAACACAGCCGTTTTCACAAAGCGTAAAAACGCTTAGTTAACGTATACTAGGCTCTCAGCATACTGGTCGCCGTGATCGTTGACAGCGCGGCAGCCATAGTAGCCGTTGTCAGCCTTCTGCACATTCTTGATGTAGATGCCATCTTCGTTGGTGGAAACCCTCTCGCTGGTGGCCAGCGGCTTGCCGTTGTAGGTGTAGGAGACTGCGGGGGCGGGGAGGCCGATGAACTTGCAGGCGATGTACACATCTTCACCCGCCTTGCGGACCACTCGCTGCTCTGGCTTCAGAGCGAAGAATGGGGCACCTGAGAAGGACATGTCGAGTTAGGTTATGTAATATATTTTTTACTGAGGTATTCCTTGGCACGTGATACTTTAAAACAAGTGTCTCTTGGTGACAAGTTTAGTATCAATTTAAAGTTCTGTATGGCACCCATAGATTTAATGTGCCACCTGAACCAAAAAAATATGAACAATGTTGGCGGCGTGCGTGTGAGTGAGTGGATGGTGAGCCTTGTGAAACAAATTAAGAGAAAATTGTTGATGTAACAAACAATTTCACCACACAAGACGAAATTGTTTTAATTTTTGTGAAAGCTGTAACAGAATCTGATCGACACGGATTAGGTCTTGCTGCGATGTGACGGCCGATTGGCATAACATGGTGTAAATGTATGCGTGTGTCTTGTACATACGAGTGGGCTGGCTGCTTCATGAGTGCTTTACTATTAAGTTCCGATGAGTTAAGGCCTGACACTTACCATCAGTCGTACGACCTACTTGTCTCATTACTCAGTTGTATAAAAAAATGAGCCGTTGCGGGACGCCTGGCAGATGTGAAACATCAAATATCGCTGAGCTAAGGTGGAAAGAGCCGACGAGCTACGAGCGACGTGGTGCCACGCCAAGAATCGGCCTTACTCCCGTACCGTGCCATTAGATGTTTCACATAAAAAAGCTCCTGAGGCTTGCCAATAGTGACACTCTTGTAAGAGCCAACTTCACATAAGTCAGAAAGATGATTATTAAGACTGGTGCTGTTGTAAGATACTCACTGACTACAGTCAACTTGATGGTATGCTCCTGAGGCTTGCCAACCGCATTGTTCGCGACGCACTTGTACGAGCCAGAGTCTTCGAGGACAGTGTGCTTGATCAACAGCCGACGGCCGGAAGTGCGGTTGTGGCGGGTGATGCGGTCGGAAGGCTCACCATTCACGTCTTTGCCGTCTTTGAACCAGTCTGGGTGAGCGAGGGGGCTGAGAGAAGAATTAAATATGAGACATTATAAACAAGACTTAAGCTTAAAATAAGTTAATATATGTACCTAACACAAGATGCAGTGCACTCTTGATTGCAATCCCGGACAGTATTTTTATGGGAAGGCATAGCTACTACAGCTGAGTACAGCTTTTCATCAGACTACATAATCAATAAAGCTTGTTAAAGTAGGTCGGTACTCACGTTCCACCGTAAATGCACCAGATCATGGTGACATCATTAGCCTTCGCAATAATGTCATTGCTCAGATACTGAGGGATCAGATCTCCATTGTTGGCCGTCGAATCCTTCTCCAACTCCTTAATGTAATGCTCAGCAAGGACGACCTCCTCTTCAAATGCCGGAGACTTGGCCACGCAGATGTATTTCGACTTAGGGTTGGCGTCTTCTTGAGTAACATTGGAGAACCATAGGGTACCTTCGGGGGATGGAGTGATACGCCTGTTTAAGTAAGGTTCCTGCTTGTCAGAGCCATCTTCCTGAGTTTTCCAGGAAACTACAGGTTTTGGATAACCTTCGGGGGCTTTGCAGTCCAATTTAAAAGGTCTACCTTCTACCGCTTTGTGCTCCTGAACTTTGGGCTTTGGTACAGGGTTCAGGTATGCCCTTCTGAAGGAGATGACTCTTGAAGTAGCGGTACCGTGCTTGGTTTCAGCGAAGCATTGGTACTGGCCCTCGTCGGTGTGCTTTGGTTTGCGGAACTCTAGGGATCCGTCACCCTTACGCTGTGTGACGTCGGGGGAAAGGCTGAACGGTTTGCCGTCTTTGTGCCAGGAGTATCTGTAATATTTTTGAATATATAAAGCAAAGCTGTTGACCGAAGGGGTTGGCGAGTTCCTGGACAGAGACCACCTATTGGCAAGTATTAGGTCGCCCTCCAACCAGTTGGACCGACGACCTACGCATATTATCAGGCAGCATGGGAAAAGTCTAAGATCGAGCTCAGTGGCGCGCATTAGGAGATGTCATATCCTGGACTAATGCAGACTGTAGATGACGATAATTGAAATCTTTAAAACACCATTAGTAGTCCGTAAATGACACCCCGTTGTCAAATGAGTAATAGCAAGTAGACCATGAAAAAGATGTTCGCGTAAATGTACTTAAATTTCCCAAGATTTTATAGAACCTAGATTTGGACGCATGCCGCATAAATAAAACATAATACTCTTTAAAACAGAGATCTCAGAGTTAATTGAAAAGAGCACATTGTTAGTGCACACTAAGTGCTTGAGGTGTCCCTTACGATGAATATATTATGTAACAATATTGAGAAATTTACCATGCTATTTTACGACAGAAGACTTCTTATAGGTTTTCCTATAGTCTATAAGTAAAGAACTACGAGTACTTTCTGATTAATTGTTTTCCTATTATTTTGTCCTACCGGGTAAATTGGTTGTAACGGACAAACAGACAGACAGACACACGAGTGATTCTATAAAGGATTAGTAATTTTTTTCATTCCGACGTAAGAAACTCTCTCAATAATGAGACTGGACACGTCACCCACTGTGCCACCTCATCTCATTGTATGCCACACATATGAAGGTTTCAAACAAGGAATATTGACTGCTGACTTACTTGATGTTTTCCTCCTCTCCCTCGGTGACGCACTCCAGTAAACCTGGCTCAGAGTCCTTGTACAGGACCTCGAGCGGCTGCTCTCTCAGCACTGGCAGCTCTTGGTTTTGCTGGATCGGCTGAGCTGTGCCTGATGAATATAATAGCGTTAGTATTTTACAAATAATCCCGAGGATAGGAAAACTGTTTAACCGTTTTCAATTAATTGAAGTTTCCTGGACGAAAAGGACATAGACCTAGGTATAAGTTTTTTATCGGCCGCGAGCTAGGGCAAGCTAGGGCCATAAAGTCGACGCAGAGAGACTCGACGCAGCGTGCTTTTTCTATAACATCCTAAAAAGTGCTAAATAACTTTACCTCCAATTTATATGTGGTGCTAATTTAATCATTGTCAAATTGATTTTGTTCTTTTATTTTGTTTGTTTAGGGTGCTTTCACGCGATAACAGCTCGGCGGATTTTGATGACACTTGGAATGGAGATAGCTTATACCCTGGAATAAAACATAGTATACTTTTAATCCCGGAACATTGTAAGTTTCCACCAGAAAACTGGAAAAATTATGATTACTCGCTTTAAGAAACGGTTGCCATGGAAACGAAATAACAACTATGTCAAAAAACATCAAGAGTGGTTCTATACCTACTTTAGCGTTGGTTTTTAATATCTTAGAAGAACATAGGATGCTTTTTTCGCGATAAGCAGTAGTCCGCGCGGACGAAGTCGCGGCCGGGTAAGCTACGGTAAGGACGGGTATATTATAGTTAGAAGTATTTATTTTGAAATGGCAGTATGTAGTTAAAAAGTACTCACACAGCACAATGCAGCCAGCTAACGCGATGTAACTCTTGAACGCCATGATTCACCTGTTAACACAATAATTAAGATAAGTATTAAAATATAATCTACTATATAATTATGAGTATTATACAAACAAATAAAATAAGATAATTTAGAAATACTGATATTTTACTTATAAAAATATTTTTTCAAGAGAAAAAATACTCAATCAATGACTCAATGTCAGTTTCAATGACTTTCCAATTTCTATAAAAATCTAATCTACCTAATATTATAAAGAGGAAAGATTTGATTTTTTGTATGTTTGTAATGGATGAACTCAAAAAATACTGAGCCGATTTTAAAAATTCTTTTAACAGCGAGTTTAAAAAATTAGAAATCCCTACTAAAATTGCAATAATGTAACGTATGGTATCAAAAGTTTGCCTATAAAAGCCATTATTTGGCGCGCGCTACGAAAACTATCGATGATACATAAAATACTATATTATGTTTATCGTAATAATCATTAGCTGCCCACAAAAAAGATCACAATAACCGTTTTTTATTCAAATTAGTCAATCAAAACACTGGTAGAATCGAAATTTTGTATAAAGAACATATTTTGAGAAACTGTTAGCTATCCGTGCGAAGCCGGGGCGAGTCGCTAGAAATAAATAAGAACAACCTATACAAACGAGACTGTGTGACAGACACGATCACTAAAATAAATTAAATATTAGCACTTAAGCATGCGACTAATTATAAAATTTTAAATAAATAACAACTTTAGAACCTAGTTCTTGTGAAAATAAATATTAAAATTAAAATGAATTATTTGCGAACGCACCCGTAACAACCCTGTTGGCGGGAAAATCTTACTGTGCCAGAATTCTTGTAAGAGCGTGGTTTTATACTCTGCGGATTATTCATCGTACATCGCGTGTTTATTGAATCACATGCCTATAGGAATTATTTATTCACAGTACATAAACAATTATATCTACAACTAGCTGTGCCCGTGACTTTGCCTGCGTGGTCATTCCATTTAAAAGTAGCCTGTTATTCAGGACCAAAAGTAGCCCAGGCACAGGGCGCAGAATCCATTCTATTGTCAGAACCGGTTGGTTAGAAAATATTTATAGCGGCTCGCACTTGCCGCATAAAAGGCTAATTACGGCTGCGCATGATTTAAAAAAATGTTATATTCTTGTTCAATCGCTTGTTTTAAGTACCCTAGACCAATCTTTTTTAAATATCTTCTTTGTACAGACTTTTTCGTACTTATTTATTTATTATAAGTATAGATATTAATGTAAAGTACCGGGGCCGCAGATTAGTGTTAGTTACTTTGTAGCGGGCAGATGGCCTACATCATAAGGAAGTTTTCAGTATGACATGCTGATAAGAGAGATAGTTACGATAATTACGAGAGATAATTTATTATTAAGGAAAATGTCTTTCAGGGAAAGAACCTAGGATCTGCAATTTTATACCTACTCTTTTAAGTAATCTATATATTCTATACTTTTAATAAAACAGTAACAAAAAGTCTGTACAAAGTAAATCTTAAAATAAGCTAAAGTTCAACTTTTTTCTAATGGTTTCTTTCTGATCGTTCATCCCGTAAAAATTACTGCACTGATTGCGATCTGGTTTTCACTAATGGATAGCTTAGGGTTTGATTTAAAAACGGGTGTACTTGGTACCTCAATCCAAGTAGCAGCCGAGCAAACAATGAAAAACTATTGAAATGAAATTTGGTATTTTAGTACTTTTGATTCTGGAGCGTAGACGCCCACGTGGCACCCTGAGCGATCCGGACGATGACATCGCAGCCAAAGTACTGGCGGCGATGGCCTCGTCCAATCCTAACTCCTCTTAAAACCCGTCAGGGATCACACTCATAGAAACAGATACCGACCTCGCCGGCGAGGGCAAAGGTCCCGTTTTTCCCGTTTTTATTAAATAATCAGTTATTCGCCTTCGAGTTCTTGGCCGATCTCTTCTCGAAGGTTGTATTCTGAATAGGTGGTCAAGTTTAATTAATCAAAGGGCTCCAAGACATTTTTTCAGGGCCCCCTGAATCACTTGCGTGCGCCTTCTGCGTCAAGCATCGCGGCGCAGCGCTTTCGGGCCCACCCCCCATTCCGATGACGCTGTAGAGGTCTATAGAGACCAACAGCAATATCATACCAAAAAAATACACGCTGGTAAAGCCGCAGGCACAGCTAGTGTAGGTATATAGTTACTCCCTACACCTAGGTACCTCCAGTTTTTTTTTATCCCCGATGTGGTTAACTTTGAAGACTTTGCCTTTGTGTTATCGTCGCTCCCAGACGAACGTTCTGGTGGACGAAAGAATGAATCCTAGCTTTGATTGGAAGCTTTTTTTTTCTTTTACTCTCTAGGCTATCGTTTGACCACGATCTCACCTGATGGAAAGCGATGATGTGGTCGAAGGTGTAGCACGCTTTCCTAGTAGATACCTATTCACTCTTTACTTGAACGCACCTGGGTTATATTTCACCGGAAACACTGACGAGGGCAGGGCATTCCACTCTTTAGAAGTTTTTAAATAATATACGAAGAAGCGTAACGCTTCGTTCTTGTGCGAGGTTTTTTGGTTAAATTGGTGCAACTCCCATGATCATCATCATTATACTTGTCCACTGTTGGACGTAGGCCTCTCCTAATGCTCGCCACTGACCTCGGTCTTTAGCTCTCCTCATCCATTTTGTTTCAGCTGCTTTTTGCAAGTCGTCACTTCACCTGATCACAGGGCGACCTACGCTACGTTTGCCTAAACGTGGTCTCAACTTGAGAACGCTTCTACTCCAACAGTTATCGGTTCTTCAGGAAATGTGACCAGCCCACTGCCACTTTAGCTTGTATATCCTTAGAGCTATGTCGGTTACCGTAGTTCTCCGTCGGATATCTTCATTACGAAACTTGTCCTTCAGAGAAACTCCAAGCATAGCTCTCTCCATAGCTCGCTGAGCGACCTTAAATTTGTTGACTAGTTTGACCGTGAGTGTCCACGTTTCGGCTTCGTAGTAATGACTGGTAGGACGCACTGATTGAAGACTTTTGTCTTCAGACCCTGTGGTATTGTCGACGAAACGACATGATGAAGCTTACCGAATACCGTTCCCAAGATACTCGTAGCTTTGGATGTTCATTCTATGTGAACGGATTTCTGGCTCTACTGCAAGTAAAAAATTGAGGTTGTGCTCAAATCTTCAATTTGATATAATTCTTTTAACCCCCTTTATTATGGTCTGATGATGAATTCTCATGCAGCATATCCATACCAATATATAAAAGTGAAATGTTGTCTGTTTGTTTGTTTAAGGAGCTTTCACACGATAACAGCTGGACGGATTTGATGAAATTTGGAATGGAGATAGCTTTACCCTGGAATAAAACATAGGATACTTTTTATCCCGGACATTTTTTTAGTTTCCACGGGAAATACTGAAAAATATTGATAACTCGCTGTAAGTAACGGTTGCCATGGAAACGAAATAACAAGTCGGTCAAAAAACATTCAGAGCTTTGGTGCTATACCTACTTTTGCATTGGTTTTTAATATCCTAGAAGAACATAGGACGTTTTTTTTGCGATAAACTGCAGACGACGCCGCGGGCAGGAAAGATAGTAGTACATATATAGCATACTAGCAGCGCCACGCGGCTATGCCCGCATGCAAAATTTGCCACCCCCGTTCACCCCTTTTGGTACGGAGTTTCAAATATCCTTCCCTAGTGCACCTCTAGGATACTCAAGGAATATTTCCCCAATCTCTACGTCCACCGGTATCCTATGTTTTATTCCCAGGTATAAGCTATCTCCATTCCAAATTTCATCAAAATCCGTCCGTCCAGCCGTTATCGCCTGAAAGCTCCCCAAACAAACAAACAAGCAGACAACGTTTCACTTTTATATATTGGTATGGATTGGGCAGCAACTTCTGGACAGCAAACAAAACAACATCGTTAAGCAAATAATGGCAAGTTGGGCAGTTTCAAACGTTATGTTATAATCTACACTCTGTCACAGAATAAATAATAGTACTTTCTGTACGAGTTATGTATTTTTAACCGACTTCCAAAAAGGAGGAGGTTCTCAATTCGATACGTATATTGTCTTTCATTTTTATGTTTGTTACCTCAGAACTCCGTGATTTGTGAACCGATTTCGAAAATTATTTTTTTGTTTGCAAGGATATACTTTCAGATTGGTCCCATAGAAATTTTATCAAAATCGATTCATTAGTTTTTTAACCAGTTCTAATAATAAGAAACATTTGGTTCGAATGTTGCGAAATACGAGCGTTTAAAGTCGGTTTGTTCACGTTTTGTTAAAAAATAATTATTCTGACCTTTTTTTTGCCTACCTACCACTTTTTGCGCGCGCCACGTTTTGCTGATCAATTGAGTTAATTGGCAGATCAATTATTAATTAAATACTTCTCACAATGCTCTAGCTAGATCAATTTAAAGTTAGTCTGTGACACAAAGGAATGACCTGTCGTCTGATGGGATTCACTGAGACACAAAGACAAGGAAAATAAATTAATGTATTTCTTGTAAGTATTTACCTATTGTAAGTAATACATCAGTTACCTGGCTTATAATGCTTTTACCTAAACAAACATACACACATTTCAATTTAAAATTGAAATGTATGTATGTTTGTTTAGGTCAAATCTTGCAAGCTGAATTAGAACCATTTTCCAGCCATAGACATATATATTTACTTCGTATGTAATTCTATTTACGGAGCTGAATTTTTAAATGTCGGTTCAGTTCCGATGACAATGCATTTTTATGTTCTGCATTACTTGAATCGACATCCAGGATTAGCTCCAGATAAAGGAACTCTTCAACAGTTAACAGCACAGACACGAAATTTTGTGTACGCATTTTATTATGATAGCCGGTTTTAAGTTTCACAATGAAATGGCTACTGCATAAAAGTTTTTTTTTTTAAATGTTTTTTAATTAACTTATTTTATTGCACTCTTACATACAGCCGCACACAAAGTTGTCGATTAACGCAGGAATCAATCGGTTAATGAATCCCCCAGGGGATCCTACAGCGATTGTTCTTGGCCAGTAGATCCATTTGCACAAAAAATCCAAATGAATCCCCCAGGGGATCCATGTTAGTGGACGGGGGTGTTCATTCGGGTCTCCTCTCATACTTCAGTTAATTCTACATTTAACCATGATAATGTCAATCAAACTCATTTGACGTTCCATATTCCATTTCGAAAACAGTATCTGTGCATTTCATAGAGTAAATTTACTTTGTTTTTAAAGGCGGAAGTGTTTTTTTACCCGACTGCATGGAGGGTGATGTGTTTGGTGTATGTATGTTTGTTTGATTGTACGTTTCTTAGGCGCATTGTACAGCCTAAACGGTTTGATGGAAAAATGAAGTATCATTGGATTTGATAACGAGAGTGCTCTATGATATATGAAGTGTGAAGAAAACTAATATGGCTGCTTACAGCTGCCATATTGTATTTCCGACGGAACAAAAATTGACCAAAACCGACTAGGATATCAAAATGAAGGTCTCTTAACCAATTCAAAAATATATAATTCTTCTAACTAAACAGTAGCAATTGTCTTTTAAGCTTCTTACAAAATTTTCAATTTTAGATTATTCATGTTTATAATATTATAATCAAGGGCGTCGCCAAGGGGGGACAGGGGGGGGGGGGCTTTTTTTAAATCTCTAGGGGGGGCAGCTGCCACCAAGAGATTCAAGGTAGCCATATGCAGAAAAGCCAGTGTATGTCCTATAAGCTAGTCGTTTGACCGATTATTTTCCATTTGACTTTCATTCCATTCCAAATGCCATCCGCGCTGTTTCTGTTCTAGAAAGCCATTGAAATTATCAATCAGGATAAATGAAAATAATAGCACATATATAATCATTTTATTAACTGAGTACAGCTGATTGATACGAAAAATGTTATATTTTTAAATAAATTACCTTTACTAATTAAATAAATAAACACTTTTTTTTCAATATTGTTTTTATATCTTCGGTTTCTTTACATTTCCTCCCTAAAATAAGTAAAATAGCGCGGTCAGCATTGCAGCCCTTGATGGCCAAGCTGGAATGAAGGCCGAGACCGAAGGTCGAAGCCTTTATAGCGCGGACAGCAAGGGCTGCAATGATGGCCAAGCTTGAAGGCCGAGAACTTAACTAAGCAAAGCTCGAGGACGTCATAGCGTGGCCAGCAGGGCAGTCATTGCGGACCAAGGCTTGTATAGTGCTTTACTCAAACAATGCGAGGTATTTAAATAAAACTAGCAAACCGATGAAAAAATTATATAACCCACTAAAACAACAACAACAACAACAAAAACCAAAACAACACCAACAACAACGTCAAAAACAACAAGAACAACAAAACAACCAGAACAATTAAAAATAACAACAACAACAAAAAACAACAATAACTACAAAAACAACAAGAACAACCAGAACAACAACAAAAACAGCAATAACATTAAATATAACAAGGAAAACAACAAAAACAACAAGAACAGCAAAAACAACAAGAACAACAACAACAACAACAACAACAACAACAAAAACAACAAGATCAACAACAATAAAAACAAAAAAAACAACAAGTATAACTAAAACAACAAGAAAAAAAAACAAAAACAACAAGAACAACAACAAAAACATCAAGAACAGAAACCACAACAACAATAACAAAAAAAAAACAATAATACACAACAACAACAAAAAAACATACTACAACATAACAATATCAACTACAAAAATAAATGACAACAACAAAAACAACAACATAATAACAAAAAACAATGAAAACTAAAACAACAAAAATACAACAACAAAAACTACAACAACAACAACAATAATAGCTAAAAATCATCTCGATCACATCAGCTTTCAAACAGAAAAAAAAACCATCAATATCGGTCCATACGTTTGGGAACTACGACGCCTCTCTTTTCGCGTTCGGTGGTTAACAAAACCACAGAATAAATAATAGTACTAAAAAACACGACAATAATGGATTTTCAAAGGAAATTGCTGGCCGCAAAACACGACAGTAATGAAATTCCATACAACTTTACTGGCGCCTATTCAAGCAGCGCGGCAAGGTCGCCTTTGCCCAAAGAAGGTTGTCGAAATAATGACCACATTACAAGCTTGTTTGAGTAAAGCTTATTCACTAAATTACATAATGTATTATACCAATATAGATAAAACAATAAAGAACCTCGAAAAAATACTAAACAGTAATAAAACTATCTAAAAATATACTCACGAACTTAAACATCTTCCCGCCAAAACGGCTCCGCACTTTGTATTCAAGTTTTTGTTGTCACGAGCAGCTCTAGTTGGGAATTTAAAAAATAGCTCGTCTTTAAAGCACTTTTTTAATATCTAAACAGGTTTTAGTAGCTCAACATTTTCGCGATCTCTATCAGTAGTCTATTATATATTTTTTCATTATTTTCCTATGCTTAGACATTGTTTCGTTTTGTACGTTGAAAGAAAATAATTCAAAAAATTTCGCGCTCGCTGCGCTCGCGCATTCTATTTCATGTATATTTATTGGAATCGGAACTATATTTTAAGTAAAATATTGATAGGAATAATTGTAATTTCACGCTCGCTTCGCTCGTTCGCGCCTTTTGTGCTTGTCCTTACTGATATTTTGATAATTTTATGATTCTGATTATTATCAATTAACTTAGCATTGATAGAAATAGCTCAAAAAGCTCAAACCCCCCCCCCCCCTTTCCCCCTCCCCCCTCTAGGCCATGGGCTGGCGACGCCCTTGATTATAATTGTAAGTTAATGAGGAATGTTAAACAAAGAGTTATCTAGGTAGCCTAAAGATTGAAGGTTTATTTTCATTTGTTAATTACAAAAGATGGACTTTAATATTCATTTTCTATCTACCTAATTGACCGTGTCATCATACGCATCAAACATAAGATAGATTACGTGGTCAAGTATTATAGTAGCAGCGGCAAGCCGACCAACCCTAGCGCCACAGCTAGCGCGTCACTCCGCGCCAGACAGCGATAGAGTTACGCGTTAGAAGAGAGCGGCAACGTTTAGGTGAATATCGCGTTAGGTACTGAGCGCTTAAAATGCAAGCTGAATTGCACTTTGTTGCTTAGTAGCTAGAGTCCTTATTTCTATTAATGGTTGCGCGAAGTGCAACTTCTGCTATTATTTATTCTGTGACTATAGTGTAATGTTGCAATTTTGCAACTAATAAAGTAATGTAAAATATGTAAGTAAAAAAGAAACATACAGATTTATATAAATACTATCTGCACCCCGCGGTTTCACCCGCGCCCCTCAGGAACCGTACATTTTTATGGGATAAAAATTAGACTATGTGTTAAACCAGGGTATAAGCTACCTCCATACCAAATTTCATCAAATCCGTTCAGCCGTTTAAGAGTAAAGAAGTAACCAACATACACACGCACACACCCAAACGCACACACACCCTTACATACTTTCGCCTTTATAATATTAGTGTGATTATTTTTGCGGGCGGTCAGCTCGTATTCAATCATTTTGATCGCAGTTGGGTCTTTTGTATTTGTATAATAATTGTATTTGTTTAACAGAAAGCGACCATCGACGAAAAACGCATTTTGAGATACAGCCGTTTAAAGAGGTTTTCGCTGCTTTTTTATGTACAGTACATAATAATTGATTTAAATGTTATACTTATATCAAAGGACACTTCAAAAGCTACAAAACGAGCTATTTATAACTATAAAATTGATTAGTTTTGTTAATAAACTTTTGAGTTAAACACGTAGTCGTTTTCTGCTTATTGCTGTTGCAACATAATTTTGTTTTTTTGCAGAACGCCTCCATAGAAATGGTCTCCTTCAGCTTATTGAGGTTTGGACAACAACCGAGAGATATGCAAAGCCAAATCAATGGTGTTATTCCGCAAATTGTAATAACCGTATAAAATACACCTATAACGACTCAAGGGACTGTTATGCTCGCATGAGTTCTTTCCATAGCCCTGCCCCCTGTGTGATGCTACACGAAATCAAAACATGGAAGAAATCTTATCAAGCTAAAATATTATAACACCCCAAAAATATTTTTGCAAAATTAGACCATTGCTGTGGTCGGCTTCTACAAATAAAAAATGGGAACTATTCCATTCTAAATAAAATTTGCGATAGTCGGATTCCGCTTACCACAATTTCCTCTTTTAAGGATATTTTGCTAGACCATCGCCTAAAATGGTCGGCATTAACACAAAAAATGGGTGATAATGGCATGTGATCTTATTGGACAATTTAATATCTTGACATCAGAATGTGCTTTGAAGAAACGTGTGTGTCTTTGGAATACGTAAAGTAAATAAAACCGTATATTCCCGTTGTCCCCCACTTTTTGTCCACCACTTGGGGGACAATGGGAAAAAAAGTAGCGTCGTCCCCTAGTGGGGGACAGCGCTACAACCTTATGTCATAGGCATTATAAATTTTCTCAAAAAACAGGGTTTGTCGCTTTCTGCTTAACTATGCTCAATTTTACTTGTTTGTTAATAGTAGTTATGAAAGGGTTGCGTAACGAGAGTTATTAAAACGCGAGAGTGAGTTTAAAAAACGAGCCGTAGGTGAGGTTTTTAATAGTATCACTCGAGTGTTTTAATACCTAGTTATGTGCCGTTTCATACACTACTTTATCTACTCATGCAATAGGAACTTACATGAAATGAAAAAATATATGTCGTAATATTTTCTTGATTTTTCTGGTAAAAGCTCGTTCGTCATGTTCGTTGCTGTTTCCGTGATGTCAGGTGAAGTCAAATTCTCCTCAATCAACTTATGATCAACAAAAACACACAACACATTTGGTTAGGTACTAATTTAAAGTAAAGTATGGCGCCAAAATCCAGTCCACAGCGAATTAGTGCGCATACGCTCTAACACGCGCCGCCATAGATAATAAATTGTAAAAACCCTCGTAATATGGAGCAAAACCGGTGCTTTTATGGGAAAAATATGTTTTACTTGCTGATACCCGCGGCTTCGCATGCGTGGTCATTTCACTAAGTTAAAAGTACTCTTTGTGCTATTCCAGGACCTAAATACCAACATTTGATCAAAATTCCTTCAGCCGTCAAAAATATTTTTATCGATTGCTCGGCTTCTACAGATCAGATTGAGATATAAAGTATAAGTCAAAACATAAGCTATCCAACAGTTAACACCGCATCTCAATCGGTCCAGTAGTTTTTACGTGTGCGCGAACAAACAAACAGACAAACAGACAGACACGAATTATAAAAATGTTATATTCGTGTTCAGTAGCTTATTTTATGTACCCTAGACCATTTCTTTTTTAATTATGTATCTACTTTGTACAGACTTTTTCGTTCCTATTGCTTTATTATAATTATAATATATTTTATATTGTTTAGTTTAAAAAACAATGGTATAATCAATGATGTTATATATAAATCTCATTGGGTGTTGTGGACGCCGAGCCTGCCCGCGACAGCATGAACGCAGACAACATGCAAAATAGGCCACGCCCCTTTTAACTGCGGCGTGTATACCGCATTAGTTTTAAGACCGTATAACTGTATATATAGCGATAAGTTTTTTTGAAATAAACATTGGATCCGACCATTCAATCAACGGAACTTGAACAAGCAACAGTGTTTAATTGAACTACAGTCCACATCGAACCAGGAACCTGAACTACTAGGAGCTACGAACCGAAGTCTCCATCCAGTACATCGTGTAGACCTTGCGATCCATCGACTACATCTTGGTCCATCGGAGCCGGATAGAAGAAGAACTTAAGCGACCAACAGCTTATCCAGTGAACGTCTGCCGCCCATCGAACATGGTGGTCACGAGGAGCCAAAGCGACCTGGCAGAGCTGGAAGAGCGGAAGCGGTTGGACGAAGAGCGCCTTCGAAGGCTATCCCTAGAGCCGCCGGCATCGCCATCTGTGCCGGCCGCTGGCACGGCTGCTGGCACGACCGCCGGCCCGTCCGGCAACATCGAACGAAACAAGTCACCGGCGCACTCGCAACGAACTGCGAACTCCACCCTAAGGCTGCGGCTGGCGGAGTTAGAGGCGGCCGAGAAACTTGCTGAATTGAAGAGAAAGGAGTTGGAAATGGAAGCGGACCTAGTGAAGGAGCGATTGGCGGCTCAGATCGCGAATATTGAAGAAGATCAGAGCCTTCACGACGAGCCAACCGTGCGGAACAACGACAACCACCAGAAGGTGGACGATTGGTTGCAACGCACAAACCTCTCCACCCTACGGGGGGAGAGCGGGGATGTGCCGCGCCTCAACACCGAGAGGCAACAAGAAGAACCACGACGAGCACGCTTTGAGCGTTCTACAAGATCACCCACCCCGGGTCGATCTGACCGCAGATCCGGGATCGAACAACTCGCCGAGGCCATTGAACGAATGGCCAGACCTCGGGCCCGCTACAACTCCGACCTGCCCGTCTTCACTGGGGCACCAAACGAGTGGCTGCCATTCAAGGCAGCAGTACGGGACTCCACAGCCCTGTACCACATCTCAGCCGCTGAGAACTTACAGCGGCTGAGAAGTTGCCTCAAGGGCGACGCACGTGACGCCGTGGCTGCATTACTGCACACAGCCACTGATCCTGACGTCATCATCAAAACATTGGAACAGAGCTTTGGGAGACCGGAGCTCATCATCGACCGAGCATTAGAAGAGCTAAGAAGGTTCCCGAAGCCAGGGATGACAGCGACCGACCTCAACACGTTCGCTGTCAAACTTCAGAACGTCGTCTGCGTGCTACAGAACATCGACCGGCGAGGGTACCTGTATAACCCGATGCTGGCGCGTGAGGTGCTGGAGAAGCTAAGCCCGCACATCAAAACGCAGTGGTGCCACTACGCCAACGAACACCAGTCACCTTCGGAGCCAGAAATTGTCATGCTATCTCGATTCCTCATGCGAGAAGCAGACATGGCACTGCGTTTTACATACGCACCGGCAGCGACCTCTGCCGCCCGTGAGACGAGACCAGCGGCATTTAAGAAGAAAGGGAACGCCGTGTACACTACCGACGAGGGCGCGGAACAAGAAACAAAGACTGACCTATGCCAGAGCTGCAACCAAGCCCATGCGCTACATCAGTGCCCAACCTACCGGGCACTGACCGTCGATAAGCGCTGGGTGCTGGTCAAAGAGAAAGGCGTATGCTTCCGATGCGTCGACAAGAAACATCGTCGGTACCAATGCAAGGCGAAGCTGTGCGGCATTAACCAATGCCACCGCCCGCACCACTCAACACTGCACGAAGAAGCGCGACCTAACGCACGATCAGCTGCGCAACCCGAACATTCGTCGAGCCACAATGCAGCGGTCTTGTCGGTAGCACCCACCAATGCTGCCGGCCTGAAGACCGTGATGCTGAAGATCTGCCCCGTGGTTGTCACTGGTCCACGGGGGGAGGTCGAAACCTACGCGCTGCTCGACGAAGGCGCCACTATCACACTCATCGACCATGAGTTGGCGAAACGGATCGGCGCAGAAGGCCCTACGCAGCCCCTACATCTGAATGGCGTTAACATGTCGCAGCGAGAGGAAGATAGCCAAACCGTCTCACTCTCACTGAGGGGAGCAAAGGAAACAGCGCTATACAAAGTCAAAGCGCGCACTGTACGCGACCTAAAGCTACATCGGCAGACCGTCCCGAGCTCACTTCTACAACACCGACACCTACGGGACTTGATGGAGGCAGAGGTGTGCTACGACCTGGCACACCCCCTCATCTTAGTAGGCGCCGACCACTGGGAGCTCATTGTATCCCGTGAGCTTCGTCTTGGCGGGCCAAATGAACCGGCCGCGTCGAGGACCCGACTTGGCTGGGTGATGCATGGAACCGCACCCCGCAGCCTGATCTACGAAAACGAGAGCGTGCTGCACGTATACGCGCCCGACCAGCGTACGAACGAGCACGACCAGCGCCTACACGAGCTTGTGGAGGCGCACTTCCGCATCGACGCGCTCGGCGTCGCTATCCATTCGAGAGTGAGCGACGCAGATCTACGAGCTACGAAGATCTTCGAAGAAACAATAAAGAAAACAGACAGCGGCTACGAAGTGGGCTTGCCTTGGCGGCGAGATGACGTCACCATGCCGTCGAACTACGGCGCGGCTCTACGGCGTCTACAAGGCATCGAACGAAAGATGGACGCCTACCCAGACTTCGCGGACCAATACGCCGCGCAAATAGAAAATCTGTTGGCTAAGAATTATGCGGTGCCATGCGACGGGACTGAACGACGGAGCCCCGTCTGCTGGTACCTCCCGCACTTCGCAGTACAGAACCCGAACAAGCCTGGTAAACAACGGCTTGTTTTTGACGCAGCTCACCAATGTCACGGCGTGAGCTTGAACGACCAGCTGCTGGAGGGCCCGGACCTTCTACTATCACTACAAGGAATCGTCTTCAGATTCAGAGAACGGCCGATCGCCGTCACCGCCGACATACAAGAGATGTTTCTACGAGTGAAGATCCGACCTGAAGACCAGCCCGCACAGCAGTTCTTATGGCGAGGCCGGGACCGAACTAACCCGCCTCGCCACTACAAGATGGCGAGCATGATTTTCGGCGCCGCCAGCTCACCGTTTATGGCGCACAGCGTGCGCAACCACAATGCGCGCGCACATGCACAGACTCACCCACGCGCTCTAGTGGCCATCACGAACAGCCACTATATGGATGATCTAGTAGACAGCTACGCCAATGAAGAGGAGGCCCGTAGCACCATACAAGAGCTACGCGAGGTGCACGCGGCCGCTGGCTTCACTCTGCGCAGTTGGAGTGCTAGCAACACGAACGTGCTACGAGACGTACCGCCAGAGCTACGAGCGACTACGCCCACTCAGTTGGGAGCAGGGAGCCCTGAGAGCAAGATACTCGGGCTCTGCTGGGACTCCAACAGAGACGAACTGGGGTTCAACACCGCAATGCACCGCGTACCGGCTGAGGTGCGCGCGCAGATCCGCGCACCCACGAAGAGAGAGGCCCTCAGCGCGGTCATGTCCAGTTATGACCCGCTTGGTCTCCTCAGTCAGTACACCATTCGAGCGAAGATCATCCTGCAGAGCCTGTGGCGTCTTCACATGCCATGGGACGAGCCGATACCTGCAGAAGAAGCCGAACATTTCGCAGAATGGCTACGCCAGCTGAGCGAGATAACTCGCTTGCGCCTACGCCGTAGCTACGCGCTAGAGGGACACAAGCGCGTAGACCTGCACATACTATGCGATGCGAGCGAGCAGGCATTCTCTACGGTGGCCTTTTGGAGGGCCATCCACCACGACGGCAGCGTGACCATTGCCTTGGTGGCTGCTAAAGCCAAGGTAGCGCCGCGACGCGCGCATAGCATACCGCGCCTAGAACTTCAGGCAGCGGTCATCGGCGCGAGGCTCGCGGACGTTATAAAAAAGGAGCATCGCGTGCAAGTAACAAAAACCACCTACTGGACCGACTCTGCGACCGTAGTCCATTGGGTGCACAACGACGCGAAGCGCTACACACCCTTTGTAGCGCACCGGCTGGGCGAGATAGCGGAGTTAACTCACCGACGTGAGTGGAGATGGCTGCCTACCGAACATAACGTAGCCGACGACGCGACGAGACTGAGCCGCACGCCCATAGCCGCTAGCGATCGCTGGTTCCAGGGGCCCAGCTTCCTTCGCGAACCCGAAGAAGAATGGCCCACACACCAAGCGTTCACTGACCAACAAGAGGTCCTGCACACGAGCGAGCAGGACGAACATTTAGAGATCCCGCACACGAACGAGCGGGATGAATATAGTGACCGATGGCTGCCTGAACCCACTCGTTTCTCTAAATACGAGACGCTGGTGCGGGCAGCCGCGCGTGTGCTGGCATTCGTCGACATATGCCGGCGCCGTACGACGCGCATGGAAGCAGATCACATTGAACGCGCTGAGAAAGCGCTCATACGACGCGCCCAAGAAGACAACTTCGGGACCGAACTGAGGAGGATCGAGTCTGCTTGCCCCGTCCCTAGAGCAAGCAGACTATTCAAGCTAGACCCGGTGCTCGAAGACGGACTTCTGCGGGTGCGGGGGCGCATCGACGCATCCAGCGCGCCCCTGGAAACCAAGCGACCGGTTATCCTTGACGGCCGTCACCACGTGACAAAGCTCATCGTGCTAAGGGAGCACTGCGCCGCCGGTCACGCTAACAGAGAGCGCGTGACGAACGACCTACGGCAGCGGTACTGGGTCATTCACCTGCGACCTACCGTACGCGCCGTAGAAAGTAAATGCGCCCTCTGCCGAGTACGACGAGCAAGACCGCGGCCGCCCGCCACGGGGGACCTGCCACGCGCCCGCCTTGACCCATTTCACCGTCCGTTCACTAACTGCGGGGTGGACTACTTCGGGCCAATGCAGGTCAAGGTGGGGCGCCGCCGAGAAAAGAGATGGGGTGCCCTATTCACCTGTCTTACGACGCGCGCCGTGCACCTAGAGCTCGTAGCTTCGTTGTCCACTGACTCAGCTCTGATGGCGCTGCGACGGATGGCTGCACGTCGAGGCTGGCCACGTCTTATGGTCTCGGACAACGGAACGGCCTTCCGGGGCTCCGACGTGGCGCTGAAGAAGGCATACGCAGAATGGGCACCCGCCCTAAGTGACGAAGGGCTATTACACCGGATGAAGTGGCATTTCATCCCACCAGGCGCGCCCAACCAGGGTGGAGCGTGGGAGCGCTTAGTACGCTCCGTGAAGACCGCTCTGCACACGACGCTAAGAGAAAAGGCACCTTCCGAAGAGGTTCTGCAGACCCTCCTGATCGAAGCCGAGCACTCTATCAATGCTCGCCCCCTCACCTACGTCAGCGTGAGTGCACTCGACCCAGAAGCACTCACACCGAACCATTTCCTGCTGGGATCATCGATCGGCCTACCTACCACAGGCCCCTGCGATGAAGCTGACCGACGAACTTGGCGAGCAAGCCAAGCGCTCGCTGACCATTTCTGGAAGCGCTGGCTGCGGGAATACCTCCCCACGCTTGTACCACGGGGGGAGCCAGCTAACCTCCGACGACAACTGCAAGCCGGCGACATCGTGGTTGTGGTCGACCACACGCTGCCCCGGAACGTCTGGCCAATCGGGATTGTTGAGCGCACCTATCCCGGTCCAGATGGCGGCGTTCGAGTCGCCGACGTAAAAACTAAGAGCGGTACCTTCCGACGCCCTACCAGCAAACTCGCCGTCCTGCTAAGGGAAGAAGAGGCTACGCGAGCTGCGCCGGGGGGAGAGATGTTGTGGACGCCGAGCCTGCCCGCGACAGCATGAACGCAGACAACATGCAAAATAGGCCACGCCCCTTTTAACTGCGGCGTGTATACCGCATTAGTTTTAAGACCGTATAACTGTATATATAGCGATAAGTTTTTTTTTAAATAAACATTGGGTCCGACCATTCAATCAACGGAACTTGAACAAGCAACAGTGTTTAATTGAACTACAGTCCACATCGAACCAGGAACCTGAACTACTAGGAGCTACGAACCGAAGTCTCCATCCAGTACATCGTGTAGACCTTGCGATCCATCGACTACATTGGGTATAATGGGTTTTTTTCTTATCAGAGACGTGCCGTGCGTAAGGTATGTCATTATGCCACCATTTTTTCATAATCCGGATTTTACTATATGAGTGTAGATAAATTCTCCATTCTCCATTCCAGAGCAATTCTCAAGGTCGCCACCCGCCTAACCACGCAACTACCTCATAACATAGAGATATATACGTAGTACATTGATTCCATGCCTCATAATACCTACGAGGAGACGTGTGTCGACTTACAAATAACATAGGTACTATACCGTGATGAGTCAATTTAACAAGAATTCCTCTCCGCAGGGATTTACCTGTTTATAACAAAAAGCTCCAATGAAAATATTTTCAGGGTGTTTTAACTTCTCTATATTATCTGCCTTTAATAAGGTTCCGTAGTGTTTGTCACTGAGCTTATTCCGCATTTGTGTCCTCCATCTTGGCATTCGCAGACTTTTTACTACGGCGAAACAAGGGAAGGGTAATGATATAGTTGATAGATTCAGGTGTTACTTTGCGGAAATCCATATTTAAAATGAACAAAATGAAAAATATAAAATATGTTTTTTATTGTGTATTTTTATTATATGTATATAAATATATAAGTGTTACGATACTTGTATTTGGTAGGGTTTGTTTAGCGTGTGGTTTTATATTGTGTATATAATTTTTTTTTTTTTTTTTTTTTTTCTGGCCTTAGCTTTCATTTCATTTATATTTTACAATAGTTCAATTTGGGTAGGGTTTGTTTAGCGTGGGGTTTTATATTGTGTATATATTTTTTTTTTGTAGCCTCCAGGCCTTAGCTTTCATTTCATTTATATTTTACAATAGTTCAATTTGGGTAGGGTTTGTTTAGCGCCGGGTTTTTTATTGTGTATATATTTTTATTATTATTTTTGTAGCCTCCAGGCCTTAGCTTTCATTTCATTTATATTTTACAATAATTCAATTTGGGTAGGGTTTGTTTAGCTCCGGGTTTTTTATTGTTTATATATTTTTATTATTATTTTTGTAGCCTCCAGGCCTTAGCTTTCATTTCATTTATATTTTACAATAGTTCAATTTGGGTAGGGTTTGTTTAGCGCCGGGTTTTATATTGTGTATATATTTTTATTATTTTTTTGTAGCCTCCAGGCCTTAGCTTTCATTTCATTTATATTTTACAATAGTTCAATTTGGGTAGGGTTTGTTTAGCACCGGGTTTTTTATTGTGTATATATTTTTATTATTATTTTTGTAGCCTCCAGGCCTTAGCTTTCATTTCATTTATATTTTTCATTAGTTCAATTTGGGTAGGGTTTTGTTTAGCGTGGGGTTTTACTTGTGTTAATTTTACCATTTATCATTTGTCTGACTTACAGTTTTGGCGGAAGTAGGCTATATATTATTTTGAAGGGTAATGAGTTTAACAGTCTATGTATGGATGTGGGTATGTAGATGTTCCACTATGCGTCGCTCCTATTGGTCCGATTTTGTCAAGCAAGGTATCAATCGATTCGTCTTCATGTACAGTGTATTATGCTACAAAATAAAAGGGTTGTGTTCAAATTAAAAACTTGGTCCGATTTTGACAAGCGATGACTCGATTCGTCATTATCGCAAGAGTGTCATAGGTAATCTTTTACCCGACTGTATAGTCGGGTTTTAGTTTTTGAAGTTATGTCTCGTCACAGAATATATAATAGTACAAATATCTCGTTTCATACAACCTGTCCTGACCTGTCTTGTATTTTGCGCTGTACAGCAGTGTGTGTACAATATGTACCACATCATCACTCCGAAGAAGTCCTCTGCTGGACATGGCCTCCCATAATAAGAATAGTGTAAGTACTTAGATTAAAGATACGCGAACAATTTACAAATAAAAAACACGCCTGCCCTTCCAAAAAACGAACTCATTCCTATAAATTACATATTGTTGGCATGTGCTCATCACGGCCTTCAATTACATATTGTTGGCATGTGCTCATCACGGCCTTCAATTACATATTGTTGGCATGTGCTCATCACGGCCTTCAATTAAATATTGTTGGCATGTGCTCATCACGGCCTTCAATTACATATTGTTGGCATGTGCTCATCACGGCCTTCAATTACATATTGTTGGCATGTGCTCATCACGGCCTTCAATTAAATATTGTTGGCATGTGCTCATCACGGCCTTCAATTACATATTGTTGGCATGTGCTCATCACGGCCTTCAATTTGATACATATATTATAAAATTAGAAGTATTACTCTCATTTGAAAATGAAAAAATATAAAACTTTTGAAAAAAAACTTGTGTTACTCGGGCTGATGTAAGGATTGTAATGATATCCTAATCTATTCAGGCATTCAAAAGTTATGGTGGAATTAATAAACTCACATACAAAGATACATAAGTACGTGAACCCTGAAACATTACACTCCTTTTTTGGGGAGTCGTGTAAGAACTGAAGCCACTGCCAGAATTTCGAGCACCACGAGAGTAGTACAGGGCTTACTTAGGTAGGAACTACTCTCAGGGATCCTTAACAACATATAAAAAAACAGAAAAGAGCGAATTGAATAAATTAAATTATTTATTTCTTAAGTTTTATACTATTTGAAGTCGGTTTCATTTTTTTAAATTTTTTTTTTGTCACGTTTTAGTAAGCCTAAGGAAATTAAATTATTAATTCCGTTCGCTAAGAAGAAAGCCATACTGGAAACAGTTAATAGTCCATATCTTTTAAACTACTAAACCGATTCTGATAAAGCTTAGAAACTATTAGAAAAATAATTATCACAATCAGTCTTGTAGTTTCCGAGAAATACATGGACAAACATACATACATACATACAATCGTGAAATTAACATAGAACCTATTTTTTTTAAAGTTGGGGTAATATATTTAAAATATTTATTTTATTTTAAAATAGGTCAGAGACATAAGGTATGAGGAATGAAGAATTTAAAACTATCATTATTATAGTAGGTACAAGCAATAATGGTTTTCTACATAATCTATATGTATAACTAGCTGTACCCGCGGCTTCGCATGCATTGCCATTTCTCTAGGTTAAAATAACTCTATTACTATTCCAAGACCTAAAATACCAATATACCAAAATTTAAACAAAATTCCTTCAGCTGACGAAAAGTTTTAATCGATTGCTCGGCTTCTACTTATCGGCTTGAGATAATAAGTACACCAATTTTAAGCCAAACCCTAAGCTATCCAACACTGAAAACAGCATTGCAATTGGTCCAGTAGTTTTTACGTGATGCATGAACAGACTAAAAGACAAACAGACAGACACGAATTTAAAAAATGATTTATTCTTTTTCAGTATTCATGATCTATTTTTTTAATATCTTCCTTTTACAGATTTTTTGGTACTTACTACTTTATTATAAGTATAGATGCCCTTCACTTTTGGGCAGAATAATAAATATATGTGTTTTATTACATTATTTTAATCATGCCTATAAAATAGTACCGTGACATACTGACTGACTGACTGACTGACTGACTGACTGACAACGCCCAGCCTAAACCGGTGAACCTATTTGAAATTTAGAGGAATATTCCTTGAATATCCTAGAGGTGAACTACGGAAGTAACTATAAACCGTAAAACATGAATACCAACTCCAAATAAAATACCCCTATCCTGCGGGGACCCTTTAATTTACCGGTAAGAAAAGTATCCAATGTCCTACTCCGTAGTATGAATTCAAATCATGGCAAGTTTCATTTGAATTCATTCATTAGTTTCGGCGTGATGCGCGTCTAAGATACAGACAGACAGACATACAACAAAAAAAACCGGCTCCAATGTACAGAATTTGGACCCATATTCCGCAAGAACCCTTTATTTTTTCGGTATAAAAAGTATCCTCAATTTTCACTCATCATATAAACTATGACTGTGCCAAGTTGTATCAAAATCCGTGCAGTAGTTTCAGCATGATACATGTTCTTTTAAATAACTTTCAACCTCTATCCTGCGGAACCCTTCACTTTATCGGGATGAAATGAAAAGTATCCAATGTCCTACCTCGAGTATGAACTCAAATCATGCAAAGTTTCATTTGTGGACAGGATACAGACAGACATAAAGACAATAAACAGTTTTGGCTTCAGTATAGAATCTAGAACAGCCTCCAAAAAATATTACAAAATCTGCAATGTACAGAATTGGGACCCCTATCCTGCAGGGACCCTTTATTTTTTCGGGATGAAAGTATTCTCAATTTTCATCCATCATATAAACTATGACTGTGCCAAGTTGCATCAAAATCAATACAGTAGTTTTAGCGTGATAAGTATTCGTAGAAATAACTTTCAACCCCTATCCTGCGGGAACCCTTTAATTATTCGGGATGAAAAGTATCATATTATGTCGTACCTTGTTTCATTTAAATTCATTCAGTAGTTGTGGCGTGATGCGCGTCCAGGATACAGACAGAAAGACAGACAAAAAGAAAAAATACAGTTTTGGCTTCAGGTATGGAATACAGTAAAGCCTCCATTTATAAAATATCTTCAATGTACAGAATTGGAACAGTTTTATTTATAAGTATATATATGAATTATAATAAAGCAGTACGTACCAAAAAAACTGTACAATGACACTATAACAATGATTATAATCAAAATTGGTCTAGGGTACTAGGCCAATAGGCTACTGAACAAGTATATATAATACGTTTTAAATGGTGTCTGTCTTCGCGCATCACGTAAATACTACTGGACTGATTGTGATGCGGTCTTCACTATTGGATAGCTTAGCCAGATTTTAAGTTGTGACTTAAAATCTGATGCACTTTGTATCTCAAGTATAAGCCGACCAATCGATAAAAAACTACTTGACGGCTGAACAAATTTTGATCATTATTTTATTTTGATTTTTGTAGTGCTTACAATTATTGTAGTTTTTAAGTACTATTGGAAGTGGAATACCAAATCGGTTACTTTAACCCAGAGAAACGACTACGTGGGCAAAGCCGCGGGCAAAGCTAGTATCTCATAAGATACATAGTAAAGTAAGCTTCTTCAACGGAGCGTGTGTACTCTGATCTTACCGCAAAAAAAACGCTGCTCTGTGTCACAGTATATACATAGTCCTTACGGATATATATGTACTTTGTCTGTGTTAACCACAAGAACAAAAGAAACTGCGCAAAAGTATATAGAAAAACTGATCAAGCATGTATTGGACACGCATAGACTCGGTTCCTTTTATAATTTGTTACGAGGACATGCTATTCCTCACGCTCCTACCAACTTTAATTTTAGGTGCTCCAACTAGGAAAATAAATTGTAGATCACAGCAGTACTTCTACCATAGGATTTATTACACATATGCTTCTACACTAATATTATAAAGCGGAAAGATTTGATTCTTTGTACGTTTGTTTGTAATGGATAAACTCAAAAAATACTGAACCGATTTTAAAAATTATTTCACCTTTATAAAGCTACGTATCAGCAAGTAACGGCCTGAACTTTACTTTAAAAAAAAAGAAGATCCTTACGAAAATTGCAATAAAGTAACGCAAGGTATCATAAAAACAGAACAGAATGACGTTGCCATGGCAACGAAATAACAACAAGTCTGTCAAGTACGTGAGTAATAATGCATTCATTTGTCGATGGTCAAAAAACACCACTTTCGTTGCTGCTAAAGATTTTGAATTACGCTTACTGACAGATAGATAGATAACACTTTATTGCACCAAATGAAACACAAACAAAAATAAACTTAAAAATATAGTACAATCGGAAGAAGTTACGACGGGTATAAAAGTTATAAACATAAGAAAAATGCCGCGGTGACAGCGCGACCCGTGCGAAGCCGGGGCGAGGCACTAGTTGGTGATAAGACAGGACAATGCTGCCCAGTTTCTGTATCCCTTTAATTTTCTTCAGCTAGCTGTTCTCAAGACGCTCGACGGTTGAGATGGGGTTGTTTAAAAGGTCTATGAGGCTTTTGCCGACTTTCACTCTTTGTCGACTTTTTATTATTTACGAGTATACGAGTACATAGCCTGGCCGACTTTTTGTTTTTTAATATTTTTTACTATTAGTATTAACCAAGCCGACTTTTTAAAAATTAATAAACTTCATAGTTCGGACGTCACCGACTTTTGAAAATTAATAAACTTCATAGTTCGGACGTCACCGACTTTTGAAAATTAATAAACTTCATAGTTCGGACGTCACCGACTTTTGAAAATTAATAAACTTCATAGTTCGGACGTCGCCGACTTTTTTCAATTTCCTATAAATCTTTATATTTTGCCGACTTTAAATAAAAAATAATTGAAAATCGTACAATTGCAAACTTTGTATAGTAGGTAAGTAGCTTTGCAATCAGTTTTGGCTTTTGATAGGGCAACTTAATTAATCAAAACTGTGTTCTTAAACATGCATTATATTTTTGCAGAAGATTCAAACAGAAATTTAAAACATTACTTTTAAGGACATTTTGGTCTATTGACTCTTAAAAGTCGGCAATAATACAAAGTTACATACGAAATTGAAAAAAAGTTGGCAAAGGCCGAACTATGAAATTTATTTATATGTAAAAAGTCGGCTAAATGCGAGGTAAAAATATAAAAATCAAAAAGTCGGCAAAGAGTGAAAGTTGGCAAAAGCTCCATAGACCGCCGTTTAAAATGCCGGGCACATACAAGCACGGTGTGTATAGTACACCAACTAGTATTGTATTCTGTGGTACCAGGTAGTTACCCGTTTGTTTTCCTGTTGAGTTTATGCCTCACCCGTATAGTTTAGGATTTCTGGGGTGCGATTTATGAGTGTCACATCTGATTTTGAAATCACCGGTGATAAAAAGATCACCGGTGATTTCGAAATCAGCTTTTTGAATAAGTGGTATGAGCACTTTCCTCGACATCCAATTTGGCTTTGAGAGATTCTTCATGCTTAACATAACTTTAGTCCCAGTATCTTAATCTGACGAGACATCTGACAGAACACATTAACCGAGCTGCTAGTATGTAATAACTCTTTGGTAGGTATGGTGAATATCAAGTTTCTAATTTTTGTACTTCTAATATAGATATTAATACCCCCTTAATATTATCATAATGATTCTACGAAGTAGGTATTTATTAAAATAATGAAAAAAACACACGAAACTTTGGATAGTAGCTATTAATATGAATGAATATAAGTACGAATGTTCAAAAATATCACCGGGTGATTAAACGAGTGGGGGGGAGGCACTCGTAAACGAAATCATACGTATGATATTTTTTCTCACCTAGTGACATTAAAAACATCGACTTTTGATCATTTCGCTGATATTTAATCACTCGGTGATATTCAAAAATCTGGGGTGTGATTTTTGAATATCACCGAGTATAGCCTATCAGTTTCTCTTAGCCTGTTTGTATACAAATGTGGTGTGCAAAGCTGGTACTTACTTTTTACCCGACAACGGCGAAGCATGGGAAAGGTGATGAGTTTAACAATCTATGTATGTGTGTATGTGGATGTTCCACCCGTCTCGGCGTACAATGTCACGTTCTCAAAATGTTACACTAGCACTCCACCATAGCATCGCCCCTATTGGTCCGATTTTGACACGAGAGGTGTCAATCGATTCGTCTTCATGTATAGATTGTCATAGGTTTTTTTTACCTGACTACGGCGAAAAAAAGGAAGGATAAGGTGTTCAAACTAAAACTTGGTCCGATTTTGACAAGCGAGGAATCAATCAAATCTTCATCTATAAAGTGTCATAAGCTATTTATTACTCGTCTACGGGACTACGACGAAGCAAAGGAGGGTGATGTGTTCAAACTATAAACTTGGTCCGATTTTGACAAGCGGGGTACAATCGATCCGTCTTCATCGCAAGTGTCATAGACAATTTTTTACCTGACCGTTTTAGGTGTTTAGTTTTTGAATTTATGTATTTTTCTTAAATGTAGGTAGCTTATGAAAGAGGTGGCGTTTACTTAATTCATCTAGGTTAATTCACCTAAGTGCATTATGCATACTATTCGTAAACATTAATCACCTGGATGCATTAAATTGTGTGCGTCAGGACTGCGGGTGTACCTACTACTTTTTGTGTCGAAATGCAGCAGTTCGAATATGTGTGTACTGTACCTGCAATGTACCTCATGGTACCTGCAATGATTTTCTATGTACCTCTATAAATTCGGAGTTATTATTAAAAGAAAGGTACACCCGCCAACCTGAAGTCAGAACCGCGAGTGTACCATTGATTTGGGGCGTATAGCTAACTGTATGTTTATCAAATACCTACCACAAGTTAGTACCTATAATGTACCTAAAAATTATAGATTACAAACATAAAAGGATGCAAGGATCAGCTTTTAAAAAGCAATTTCAAAAATAATTCTAACGCCTGCCACAATTTTATTAGCAATTACCATGACAACTGTCAAAATAAAATCCAAGTTTCTGATCCAAGCACCACCATCGAGATAGCAGTTAAATAGTAATGTATCCTTTTGTCCGAATCCACTTTCCAATATTAAATCGGTGTGACCACGAGTCCGTCGCCTTAATAATTAGACCAAGTCATGTCTCGCATTCAAGGTTCCAAACACCTTTCAGCTTTTTTACTTATTTTTCCTGTAGGTAGTAAATATGGATGTTTCATGAGTCAAAGGACGGTGGGTTGAAACGCTCTTTATTTTACGCGGGCAAAGCAACGGGGTGCAGCTAGGCAACGATAATCAATTACAATTTAAACTTGCTAAAATACACTTTCACCTTCAAAATTAAAGGAGATTTGGTTAACATAATAAAAAATATAACCGTCTCCTTTTGTGAAGTCGATTAACAATGGAGCTTGGGCAAGTTTCTATGAAGGTTGGATTAACCTTGGAAACATCTAATATTTCAGTTCAGCATTTAATTGATTTAAATGTATTAATTTACTACTTTAACTCTATCATCGATTTTTATTTACATTTCCTCCTGGATGGGGGTTGAAAGTACTGTAACAGTATTATTTACATTTCCTCCTGGATGGGGGTTGAAAGTACTGTAACAGTATTATTACACCAATCGATTGTATAAGCGGTACGGGTCAAATCTCTAAAAGAAATAGCATAATTATGGCAAAACAAAGATGGAGTAATTTTAAGGGTGACGTACCCATAGGATCTAGATGGAGCCCAATTATCAAGCCTACGAAAGGATGATTCTGTTGACCCGTAATAGGCATCCGGTTGAACTTTTCACATAATTTGTTATTTTATGATGGTTTACCTACATCTAAATAAATAATATATAAAAGTTTTAAAATTATCAACATATGAAGATCGTTTTTTACGTTCAGGCTCACAATGTCTAATGTCCTAGAATGTCTTGCAAAACGCTCGCGAACTTGTCTTGCGTCTCTTGTGCGAGGCAAGACACGTTCGTCGCGAGCATTCTGCACTCAGCTTGAGGAAGACTACCAGATATAGTTTATTAAAACCATGTTAGTTATCATAGTTATCATAGTGTTACCCTCAAAGCGCGAATTGCAGTATGTGAAAAAGAGAATTGGCAAATCTATATGTGCACGTTTGCCCTGCAGAGCCGGGACGAGAGGTTATCAGATTCCAATCCGGTCGCAATCTCTGCTGAATCATTTTGATGTAGGTACCTACTCGTATCTTGACCTCTATTTAAGAAGTTCCTCCCAGTCGGAAGTAGGTCCATTTGGATGTTAATTTGGAGAATTGCTAAAGGTTCCCTTAAGCATGTGCAAGCGCAGCGTCGCGTTTGCAGCGCGTCTAAGTGCGCGTTAGCAGTGCGTCAGGAACCCGTATTCTGCATAGGTTCACTAAGCTATGTTTGTCATTAATCTTCTGTGACAGACTGTGAATTAGTTCAAAACATGGTACCTATTACTTAGAAAACAACGAGAAATTAACCACGTGAGCGAAGCCGCGGGCAAAAGTTAGTCCTGTATAAGGTCGTCACCATGGGTCAAATACAGTGACAGAAATGGAAATGATAATACCATGATTTTAAACAATTCTCTATTTATTTTCGCCGATTATCCTTGTGCATTACCTGTAAAGTGAAACCACCTTCTAGATGTGTTTAGTCAATAATGGAGCAGAATCAGGGTAGAGATAGCTAAGGAGTCTCCATAGTGTCTTCATTTACAGAATTGATACATGATTCTTAATATGCATTAATCAAAGGATGCCCGAAATTCTGAAGATCTGTTAGTGCTTGCGTTTTTTGGCTTGGTGTCGCGTAGTAGATATTGGGTTTCCATACCAACGTCTACAGTTCCAGAATTGTTAGATGTTCCAGAACACGATTTAATCAAGGTGTTGCTCAAATTCTGAAGATAGTGTATAGCTTAATTTGCTTGGCTTGTTGTGGCTTAAGTCAGGAAGGGAAGTATCTTGTACGAAAGTTTGGTACCAAGTTGCGGCAGCACTCTTTTGTTACTGATATTCTTTGTGTTAGGAATCGCCAATTTTTTGTATGGTAGGCCACTTGGAGAGCGTATTTTGCAACTTGGAGTGCAGTGTTGGCAATGTTAATGGCGTTCGGAGGGTGCCTGGCATGGAGGTAGTGGGCAACAAGACGGGGGGCCAGGAGGTGGTGGCTGATTAGGCGCGCGGGGTGGAGGGCAACAAGATGGTTGCCTACCAGGTTTGGGGCAACAAGTCTTGGACGGGGATTGACAAGGTGGGGTGCAAGTAATTGGAGGGCAACTAGGTTCCTTTCCGATGCTTGTCAGACAGATATGGCATGGTAGCCAACTTGGACGACAATATGGACAACATTTAGGCAATTTGGGGTGAGTCTGACAAGAAGGTAATGAGCAACAAGATGGGATAGCAGGGGGTGACGGCTCAGTAATTGAATGGGGTGAAGGGCAACTAGATGGTGACTTAGCAGGAGTGGGGTAACAAGGCTTAGGCTGGCACTGATAAGGTAAGGTGCCTGTAGTTGGGTAAATGCAGAGCAGGCAGCAAAGTGGATGGCAAGAAAGTGAGCAGCCACAAACCTTTAGTGGGCATGGCGTCTTGGGTGGGCTGGGAGGGTTGGCATCTCCCAGCCCTCCTGAATCGGGACAAGGTGGGCAACAAGGTGGTGGCTTACACGGTTCAGGGATGCAAGGGCATGGTGTAGTAGATGGACAGGGATCAGGCGGTGGGCAAGGTGGGGGTGGGCGAGGAGGCTCAGATGGGCATCGCGGGCAAGGAGGTGGTTGGCAAGAAGGTGGGCAGGGAGGAGGGCATGGTGGTGGAGATTTTGGTGGTGGACATTTAGATTTAGGTGGTGGGCATGGTGAAGGGCATGGTGGTGGAGATTTGGGTGGTGGGCAAGGGCAAGGAGGTCGAGAGGGTGGCGGGCATGGTGGTAGGTCTTTAGGTGGTGGGCAAGGGCAAAGAGGTGGGGAAGGTGGTGGGCAAGGAGGTAGGGAGGGTGGTGGGCAAGGAGGTAGGGAGGGTGGTGGGCAAGGAGGTGGGGAGGGTGGTGGACATGGTGGTGGGTCTTTAGGTGGTGGGCAGGGAGGAGGGCATGGTGGTGGAGATTTTGGTGGTAGGCATGGTGAAGGGCATTGTGGTGGAGATTTAGGAGGTGGGCAAGGAGGTGGGCAATGAGGCGGACAGGGTGGTGGGCGTGGTACTGAAACTTTAGGTGGTGGGCAAGGACAAGGTGGGCAAGGAGGTCGGGGGGGTGAGTAAGGATTTTGTGGACATTCAAGTGGTGGGCAAGGAGGTGGTGGGCAAGGTGGAGGTCTAGAAGGCGGGCAAGGAGGTGGACATTTTCTTGGTGGCGGGCAAGGACAAAGAGGGTATTTGCAACCAGGCGGTAATACCGTGACTGGAGGACATTTAACTGGTAATGGGGGGCAAGGTGGCGGAGGTGGTGGGCATAAAGGGGGATTACAAGCGGAATAGCTATAGATATTTTTCGAACTTTCAAACACGCTTTTGGGTTTTTGATGTAAAGCTTCTCTACATTCTACCAGTTTTTCCAAGTAAACATAGTCCTTGACGCTATTACGCTCTCTTATCCTCTTCAGCAGTACAGTTAGGGGTACGTCCCTATATTCTTTTATGGTAGGCACGGGCTCTATGCCAAGTGTTGATGAAATCACTTTTTGCATATCATGAGAGAGGTCTTTCATCTTCGCTTCTTTATGAGAAGATAAATCAGGTAATAAATTCCATGGCCAGGATATATTATCTCCGGGTTCCTCTTTTGCTTCTGTGTTATTACTTCTTTCAATTCCTTTTTTTTTACTTCTATCGATCATATCAGTCTTTTCCGAACTTAGGATAGCGGGTAGTTCAGCAGGTACAGATTGTGGCTTATGATGAGTTTGCGAATGCTTGCTGTGTTCTTTTGAGTCTGACGTTTGTAAACTGTTTTGGATCTGTTGTAAAATGCCCCGTGTTTTGGGTTCCAGGTTCATTTCAGTTTCATAGCTTTGTAAAGTTTTAGTCTGTGATGTGCTCGGTTCTATTGTATGTGCCTTACTTATTTCTGCTGGTGGAGTTTCTTTGGCTAAATAACTTGATTTTGCTACGCTTGTTGTATTAGCTTGTGATTGTGATTTGCTAAAATGTGCGCTATTTTTTTTTAGGGTTGGCTTATTATCTTGTTCTGCTTCGGTTGTGCCTGTCAATGACTGATAGATTTGATTGAAAAAGCCTGGTACTGGCTCTCCAAAAGGTTTTTCTGTGGGTGGTTTAGTAACATTACTTTCTTTTAGGACTCTAATTTGGTTATGTTGTAATCTGTTTATGTTTATCAGTAGTGATTTCTTTTTTGCTTCTGCTGCCAAAAGAATTGATTGTGCTACAGGACTTAAATTAGTTTTGTCTAGCTTATTAGCTTTTGGAATTACCTTGTCTAAAAATGTGGCAATATGTTCTGGCGCTACATGATTTGAATTTACTACCCCTGACATCTGATCAGCATTTGAATGTACATCGTCAATAGATTGCGCACTTTGTTTTGGAATTTTAAATCTTGATTTTGGTAGGTTTGACATATTGGTTTCTTCTGGAACTATACTGATAGAATTGTCTACCCCTGATTTCATATCAGCTTGTTGTGTTGTTTTTGGTAGGAGCTTGCTAAAAGATGCTATACTTTGTTCTACAGTTTTATAAATTGAACTTGTCATGCTAGTATTTTTATCAGCTGGTGGAATCGTCTCGTTAAAAGATTGTGCCATCTGATCCAAAACAACATTACTTAAATTTGTTATGCTTGGCTTATTAGCTCGGGAAAAAGCCTTGTTTAAAGGTTGTATACTCTGTTCTAGAGCTTTATGTCTAGAATTTTCTATGCTTGAATTCTTTTTAGCATCTGGAAACGTCTGTTCAAAATAATGAACCATTTTTTCTAATTCTTCATTGCTTAAATATGCTAAGCTTGACTTACTAACTTGCTTGTCACCATTTTCTTTAGCTGGCTTAGTACTTTTTTCTCGTGAGTTAGATATACACTGAAATGTTTGATTTGAAAAACCCACCCATGGACAATCTAGTGGATTCATTTCAGCAGATTCTACAGCGGCTTTGTTTTTCTCTTTTACATCCACTGCGGAGGCAGATTTTCCAGATCCATCATAGCAAACGCTTGACTTCTTATCAGTTTTTGGAATCGTCTCTTCAAAAGATTGTACCATCCGTTCTAAATCTTCGTTACTTAAATCTGCTAAGCTTGGATTATTAGTTTGAATGTCACTATTTTCTAAAGCTGGCTTAGTATTTTTATCTTGTGAGTTTGATAAATGCGGAAAAGTTTCATTTGAAAAACCCACCCAAGGACTAACTGAATTGATTTTATCAGAGTCTACAGTGTGTTCTTTGCTGACTTTAATTTGCTCTTTTACGGCCACTGCAGAATATGATTTTGTTGATCCATCAAAATCTGACTTCGGAACAATGTGGGTTTGTGCTTTATAAGCTTTATTTTCTGGGATCACAAGAAGCTCTGTCTTCTTAACTGCTATTTTGCTCGTGCTTTGCGAAACTGGTTTAGCAATTGTCTCTCTTTGTGCTGTCAATAGATCTATTTTCTTTTTCAATGTTTCAACAAGTTCTGAAGCTTGTTTTGCTTGTGCGGCCATACCCATAAAACCAAAATGTCCTCGATGAAATAAACCTGGTGAAAAACTTTGATGAGGTATATTTAACTGGTTTGATTGTGTCTGCACTGCTTTTTGCTTTTGTGAACACTGTGCTAAATCATGTTTTATAGTTTGATTGTTAGCACTTTGATGACCACTTTGTTTAACACCTATTTCTTCTACTTTTTTTGCGATTACTTTTGGACTCAGCTTATAAGTAATTTCTAGAGGTTTTACTGTTCCGATTTGCACAGCTGAAACAGGTTGTACAATTTCTTTGTCAGAAGGTAAGTAAGTTTTTTTTTCCACGGACTCTTTTATATTTTTTTGTTGTTCCAGCAAAGAGGCAAAGTTCTCTTTAGATTTTTCTTCCGTAGGAGTTGTATCTTTATTGGCAATTACATGTGCTGTCTTTCGGCGTAATATATCTCTGCTAAAATATGTCTGTTTATTTTTGGTTCTAATCTTGGCAGACGATTTTAATGATTTTGGTGGTTTTGACGAAAAGTATGCAGCTTGGGCTTGTAGTATTGCATGGCTTGAGTTCCAATGAACAAATTCCGAATTTTGATCAGAAACATGCGCATGAATTTCTTTCTTAGATAACGGATTAGAAATGTCTGCTGATGATGTATTAGCCTCTATATTTCTCAGTAAATATAACGTTTTTTCAGCTGGTTTAATTGGGATAGCATTTTCGGGTTGAAAAATTTCTGGTTTCAAATCTGAAAGTGTATTTTTTTTACTATGAAGTACTGTACACAAGATTTTTTGAGAAGGTAAAAAAACTGCTTCTACGGTTTCATTATGTAGAAAATTCTGAACAACTTTATCACATGAATTCAAGTTCGGTTTTTCGGATGAACTACTTGCTTCCTCTTCTTGCACTTCAATTTTTAATTTAGGATTTTCAACGGCTTTTGCCTTATCACCAGCATACACATTGTCTTTGCCAGAAAATGTGTGACTCTTTTCTATCAATGGTTGACTTTCTTCCTTAAGTTGTTTTACTCTTGACGTCACATGAAATCCGTCTTCTAATCTTTCTAAAACTTCGACTTTTTCGGGTTTCGAACCAATTTGAAATATATCATCTGATACGGAACCTGGTAAAGGTTTATATTGAGCAGGTGAATTATTGAGAACTATAGGTTGTAAATATGATTCCTTTGGGACAAACACTGACTCTAAAGGAGATTGATTTTGAGATAAGGATGTTAGTTTATTTATTTCTTTAGACTGAAGAATTTGTTTTATTTGTTCATTGGCCATTCCAATTGTGTTGTTTATTACTTTTTCTATTTCAATGTAATTTGTTGTTTGTACATATAAAGATGTTTGTTGCCTTAGTCGTTTTTGTATGGCATAATTTGTGAACTTGGGATCGCCCCATGAAGATTCATCTTCATAATTATCAGCAGAATAGTATGTTAAAGTTTTTTTATCGTAAGGGTCAATTATGGCTACGTCAGGGTCAAAGAGCGGTCTCGCTTCACAGTCATAATATATCTCAGACTCTTTGTTAGATTCTCCCGGATTGGATTGTTCATCATAACAAATTAAGGGCTTTTTATCAATTTCATACACATGTAGTCTTTCTGTTATAAAAGCAGTCTCATGATCAAGACTAGGTATGTTGCTACGAGGCGCAAGAAATGCGGGCTGTAATTTATCAACAGAAGCTGAAGGTTCTTTTGCATAAATGATTTTTTTCACTGGTAACGCAGTTCTAATAACTTTTTCTCGATTTTGTAGTCTCTTCTTCATAATGCCCTTCAACGTTCGTTCTCTATGCTTGTAAATTGCTGATGAGCAAGAATACGGCTGTAGCAAACCAAGCCTGTCCATAACTTTCAACAATTGCTCATCTATCTTTTTGGTCGAAGAATTAAGACAGCGTTGTGCTATCACATCATACGTTGTATTCTTCACCACTGGTTTTCTATTTGCATGTTTGTTCTCAGTCCAGGGCTGAATCCGTGTTTGTGTATCTGTAGCAAAATAATCTAGGTGGGTATTGTTTTATCATTCATCTTACATTAGAGCTGTGGGGTTTGCTGTTGTTTGTATTTTTAATACGCTTTTATTAGCTTCACCTGTATCTACGAGTATGTAACGGAATCTTTGAACTCGATTTTTACCCACTTTAAAAGGTCAGATTAATTCAAAATTTTGCACACTTATTAGGGCCCGATGACAAAACAATAATATTTAAAAAAAAAACATTAGAATAACTAAAAAAACACGCTTTAATACCATTAAACCGAACTAAAAAGTAAAAAATAAATTTCAATATATCCGCTCGGTTGTCCACGCGCTGAAGACCGCAGGACAAAACTGATAACCCAAAAAAAAAATGGCCGACGCGATACATCTAACCTCAAACTAGTAATTGATTGTATATACGTTGAGACTACAGGTACTTGATGGTCAACCCACAAAAAAAATAAGGTCGACGTGACACATCTGGTCGCAAACTGGGGATTTATTGGGTACGTGCCGAGATCACAGGTATCTGATTGTCAACCCACAAAAAAAAGAAGGTCTACGCGACACATCTGGCCGCGCCGACTTTGCGTAAACAAACAGTTTTTATGACCACTTCATTGAGCGCTTAGATAAACAAACTGGTGCTTTATGGAGCTAAATAGGTACGGCACATATTTCAAGTGTTTATGTTGTGGGTTCCTAAGCAAAATAATTATATAAACACGCTTAGATTTGAATGATTATTGAGGTCAATAATGTTCAAAATCGAGTGGCAAAATTTACGTCGCTATCGAGTGGTCCGATGATCGATGAAAACAAAAAATGTGACTGTAGCGTTAGTTGCGATGATCAATGAAAACAAAAAAAGTGACAATAGCGCATAGAATCAATCGAGCGGATAAGAATGAAGTGATTAACGAGAAAATTAATGTCATTATTTTTACAATGACATTAATTTTCTCGTTAATCACTTCATTCTTATATTGAAATTTATTTTTACTTTTTTTTCGGTTTAATGGTATTAAAAGCTTGTTTTTTATTTTTAATCTATAATTCATTCATCTTACATTCAACCTATGGAGTTTTTTGAGAATCTAGTAAGAGTATGGTATCTACTTCAGATATTGTAGGTTCCAGTCTAGTTCCAGTATGAAAATCTAGTCCAGTAAGTCATTTGAAATTGAACTCTATTACTTCCTACTCAGGGTCATCTATATAGATATGTGATTGTTTTTACTAAGGTAAATGCGAATTACCCGTGCACCCACCAGTGGGTGAAGCCAGTGGGTGTACGGGGCATGCCCCGGTCCATTTCATAAGAAAACTATGTTTTGCAGATTTTTGGCGTTGTTTTCAGTAATAGTGATGTTTAAGTATTTAGTAGGCGAGTTTTTGGTAGGCGAGACCGCTTCTTTAGTTGAGACCGAGTAAAGGCATACATAACGACACCCTTCAGGCAGATGGTGTGACGACTTACGCAACTTACGCAAAGTAGCTCAATTACATGATGGAGCCGAAGATCGGGCTCGGTGGCGCGCATTAGGAGAGGCCTCTGTCCAGCAGTGAATAATACAGGCTGTTGATGAAGTATTTCAAATGTTTTTAATGGAATATATGATAGTTCTATTAACAATTACCTTTTTCACCGCCTGAGGCCTTCGGAAGGCCTGACAAATTCTTACACCAGAGGCCAGCACTACGTCATACAACAAACAAACAAACTACTGGCTTTGGCACGTGCCAAAACTTAGTACCACACTTTTAATGTCTGTCTGTTCGCGCATCACGTTTAAACTGCGAGACCGATTGCGATGCGATTTTTACTTTTCACTGTTTTTTTTTTGTTTTGACTTAAATACTGCGTTTCCCTTTGTCCCCCACTTTTTGTCCACCACTGGGGGACAATAGGAAATAATTTAGTAGCGTTGTCCCCCACTGGAGGATATCGAAACTAACGATGTGGCATTGTCCCTCACTACCTGTCTATTACAATTACTGTTTCATGACTATAGTGACAGGTGACAGATGTTCAAGTGACATGTCAATCATCAAAGTCATACGTCAGCACCTGTCAAAATCTCATCAATATCTTCGTTTTGGTTGACAGCTGTCAAACTTAAAACGGTTATTACTCTGAAAATATTGATCCTAGACTAGTAGTTTCTTTACACAAGTGATAGATCTCATCGATATTTCACCGAGATTTGAGTGGTCTACTAATCAATTGACTGAAATACTCACGCCACCATTCAGTTTGGAGGCACTGTAACACAAACTCAAGGTGATATAGACTTTTTACCAGCTGATTACTAGGCGGTATTATTATTATTTATTCTGTGCTACTATAGGGTTTGATGTACAGTGTTTTACCAGTTGATTACTAGGCGGTATTATTATTAATATTTATCTGTGCTACTATAGGGTTTGATGTACAGTGTTTTACCAGTTGATTACTAGGCGGTATTATTATTAATATTTATCTGTGCTACTATAGGGTTTGATGTACAGTGTTTTACCAGTTGATTACTAGGCGGTATTATTATTAATATTTATCTGTGCTACTATAGGGTTTGATGTACAGTGTTTTACCAGTTGATTACTAGGCGGTATTATTATTTATTCTGTGCTACTATAGGGTTTGATGTACAGTGTTTTACCAGTTGATTACTAGGCGGTATTATTATTAATATTTATTTTGTGCTACTATAGGGTTTGATGTACAGTGTTTTACCAGTTGATTACTAGGCGGTATTATTATTAATATTTATTTTGTGCTACTATAGGGTTTGATGTACAGTGTTTTACCAGTTGATTACTAGGCGGTATTATTATTAATATTTATTTTGTGCTACTATAGGGTTTGATGTACAGTGTTTTACCAGTTGATTACTAGGCGGTATTATTATTAATATTTATTTTGTGCTACTATAGGGTTTGATGTACAGTGTTTTACCAGTTGATTACTAGGCGGTATTATTATTAATATTTATTTTGTGCTACTATAGGGTTTGATGTACAGTGTTTTACCAGTTGATTACTAGGCGGTATTATTATTAATATTTATCTGTGCTACTATAGGGTTTGATGTACAGTGTTTTACCAGTTGATTACTAGGCGGTATTATTATTAATATTTATCTGTGCTACTATAGGGTTTGATGTACAGTGTTTTACCAGTTGATTACTAGGCGGTATTATTATTAATATTTATTTTGTGCTACTATAGGGTTTGATGTACAGTGTTTTACCAGTTGATTACTAGGCGGTATTATTATTAATATTTATTTTGTGCTACTATAGGGTTTGATGTACAGTGTTTTACCAGTTGATTACTAGGCGGTATTATTATTAATATTTATCTGTGCTACTATAGGGTTTGATGTACAGTGTTTTACCAGTTGATTACTAGGCGGTATTATTATTAATATTTATCTGTGCTACTATAGGGTTTGATGTACAGTGTTTTACCAGTTGATTACTAGGCGGTATTATTATTAATATTTATCTGTGCTACTATAGGGTTTGATGTACAGTGTTTTACCAGTTGATTACTAGGCGGTATTATTATTAATATTTATCTGTGCTACTATAGGGTTTGATGTACAGTGTTTTACCAGTTGATTACTAGGCGGTATTATTATTAATATTTATCTGTGCTACTATAGGGTTTGATGTACAGTGTTTTACCAGTTGATTACTAGGCGGTATTATTATTAATATTTATCTGTGCTACTATAGGGTTTGATGTACAGTGTTTTACCAGTTGATTACTAGGCGGTATTATTATTAATATTTATCTGTGCTACTATAGGGTTTGATGTACAGTGTTTTACCAGTTGATTACTAGGCGGTATTATTATTAATATTTATCTGTGCTACTATAGGGTTTGATGTACAGTGTTTTACCAGTTGATTACTAGGCGGTATTATTATTAATATTTATTTTGTGCTACTATAGGGTTTGATGTACAGTGTTTTACCAGTTGATTACTAGGCGGTATTATTATTAATATTTATTTTGTGCTACTATAGGGTTTGATGTACAGTGTTTTACCAGTTGATTACTAGGCGGTATTATTATTAATATTTATCTGTGCTACTATAGGGTTTGATGTACAGTGTTTTACCAGTTGATTACTAGGCGGTATTATTATTAATATTTATCTGTGCTACTATAGGGTTTGATGTACAGTGTTTTACCAGTTGATTACTAGGCGGTATTATTATTAATATTTATTTTGTGCTACTATAGGGTTTGATGTACAGTGTTTTACCAGTTGATTACTAGGCGGTATTATTATTAATATTTATTTTGTGCTACTATAGGGTTTGATGTACAGTGTTTTACCAGTTGATTACTAGGCGGTATTATTATTAATATTTATCTGTGCTACTATAGGGTTTGATGTACAGTGTTTTACCAGTTGATTACTAGGCGGTATTATTATTAATATTTATCTGTGCTACTATAGGGTTTGATGTACAGTGTTTTACCAGTTGATTACTAGGCGGTATTATTATTAATATTTATTTTGTGCTACTATAGGGTTTGATGTACAGTGTTTTACCAGTTGATTACTAGGCGGTATTATTATTAATATTTATTTTGTGCTACTATAGGGTTTGATGTACAGTGTTTTACCAGTTGATTACTAGGCGGTATTATTATTAATATTTATTTTGTGCTACTATAGGGTTTGATGTACAGTGTTTTACCAGTTGATTACTAGGCGGTATTATTATTAATATTTATTTTGTGCTACTATAGGGTTTGATGTACAGTGTTTTACCAGTTGATTACTAGGCGGTATTATTATTAATATTTATTTTGTGCTACTATAGGGTTTGATGTACAGTGTTTTACCAGTTGATTACTAGGCGGTATTATTATTAATATTTATCTGTGCTACTATAGGGTTTGATGTACAGTGTTTTACCAGTTGATTACTAGGCGGTATTATTATTAATATTTATTTTGTGCTACTATAGGGTTTGATGTACAGTGTTTTACCAGTTGATTACTAGGCGGTATTATTATTAATATTTATTTTGTGCTACTATAGGGTTTGATGTACAGTGTTTTACCAGTTGATTACTAGGCGGTATTATTATTAATATTTATTTTGTGCTACTATAGGGTTTGATGTACAGTGTTTTACCAGTTGATTACTAGGCGGTATTATTATTAATATTTATCTGTGCTACTATAGGGTTTGATGTACAGTGTTTTACCAGTTGATTACTAGGCGGTATTATTATTAATATTTATTTTGTGCTACTATAGGGTTTGATGTACAGTGTTTTACCAGTTGATTACTAGGCGGTATTATTATTAATATTTATCTGTGCTACTATAGGGTTTGATGTACAGTGTTTTACCAGTTGATTACTAGGCGGTATTATTATTAATATTTATCTGTGCTACTATAGGGTTTGATGTACAGTGTTTTACCAGTTGATTACTAGGCGGTATTATTATTAATATTTATTTTGTGCTACTATAGGGTTTGATGTACAGTGTTTTACCAGTTGATTACTAGGCGGTATTATTATTAATATTTATCTGTGCTACTATAGGGTTTGATGTACAGTGTTTTACCAGTTGATTACTAGGCGGTATTATTATTAATATTTATTTTGTGCTACTATAGGGTTTGATGTACAGTGTTTTACCAGTTGATTACTAGGCGGTATTATTATTAATATTTATTTTGTGCTACTATAGGGTTTGATGTACAGTGTTTTACCAGTTGATTACTAGGCGGTATTATTATTAATATTTATTTTGTGCTACTATAGGGTTTGATGTACAGTGTTTTACCAGTTGATTACTAGGCGGTATTATTATTAATATTTATTTTGTGCTACTATAGGGTTTGATGTACAGTGTTTTACCAGTTGATTACTAGGCGGTATTATTATTAATATTTATTTTGTGCTACTATAGGGTTTGATGTACAGTGTTTTACCAGTTGATTACTAGGCGGTATTATTATTAATATTTATCTGTGCTACTATAGGGTTTGATGTACAGTGTTTTACCAGTTGATTACTAGGCGGTATTATTATTAATATTTATCTGTGCTACTATAGGGTTTGATGTACAGTGTTTTACCAGTTGATTACTAGGCGGTATTATTATTAATATTTATTTTGTGCTACTATAGGGTTTGATGTACAGTGTTTTACCAGTTGATTACTAGGCGGTATTATTATTAATATTTATTTTGTGCTACTATAGGGTTTGATGTACAGTGTTTTACCAGTTGATTACTAGGCGGTATTATTATTAATATTTATCTGTGCTACTATAGGGTTTGATGTACAGTGTTTTACCAGTTGATTACTAGGCGGTATTATTATTAATATTTATCTGTGCTACTATAGGGTTTGATGTACAGTGTTTTACCAGTTGATTACTAGGCGGTATTATTATTAATATTTATTTTGTGCTACTATAGGGTTTGATGTACAGTGTTTTACCAGTTGATTACTAGGCGGTATTATTATTAATATTTATCTGTGCTACTATAGGGTTTGATGTACAGTGTTTTACCAGTTGATTACTAGGCGGTATTATTATTAATATTTATTTTGTGCTACTATAGGGTTTGATGTACAGTGTTTTACCAGTTGATTACTAGGCGGTATTATTATTAATATTTATCTGTGCTACTATAGGGTTTGATGTACAGTGTTTTACCAGTTGATTACTAGGCGGTATTATTATTAATATTTATTTTGTGCTACTATAGGGTTTGATGTACAGTGTTTTACCAGTTGATTACTAGGCGGTATTATTATTAATATTTATCTGTGCTACTATAGGGTTTGATGTACAGTGTTTTACCAGTTGATTACTAGGCGGTATTATTATTATTTATTCTGTGCTACTATAGGGTTTGATGTACAGTGTTTTACCAGTTGATTACTAGGCGGTATTATTATTAATATTTATTTTGTGCTACTATAGGGTTTGATGTACAGTGTTTTACCAGTTGATTACTAGGCGGTATTATTATTAATATTTATCTGTGCTACTATAGGGTTTGATGTACAGTGTTTTACCAGTTGATTACTAGGCGGTATTATTATTAATATTTATCTGTGCTACTATAGGGTTTGATGTACAGTGTTTTACCAGTTGATTACTAGGCGGTATTATTATTAATATTTATTTTGTGCTACTATAGGGTTTGATGTACAGTGTTTTACCAGTTGATTACTAGGCGGTATTATTATTATTTATTCTGTGCTACTATAGGGTTTGATGTACAGTGTTTTACCAGTTGATTTACTAGGCGGTATTATTATTAATATTTATCTGTGCTACTATAGGGTTTGATGTACAGTGTTTTACCAGTTGATTACTAGGCGGTATTATTATTAATATTTATCTGTGCTACTATAGGGTTTGATGTACAGTGTTTTACCAGTTGATTACTAGGCGGTATTATTATTAATATTTATTTTGTGCTACTATAGGGTTTGATGTACAGTGTTTTACCAGTTGATTACTAGGCGGTATTATTATTAATATTTATCTGTGCTACTATAGGGTTTGATGTACAGTGTTTTACCAGTTGATTACTAGGCGGTATTATTATTAATATTTATCTGTGCTACTATAGGGTTTGATGTACAGTGTTTTACCAGTTGATTACTAGGCGGTATTATTATTAATATTTATCTGTGCTACTATAGGGTTTGATGTACAGTGTTTTACCAGTTGATTACTAGGCGGTATTATTATTAATATTTATCTGTGCTACTATAGGGTTTGATGTACAGTGTTTTACCAGTTGATTACTAGGCGGTATTATTATTAATATTTATCTGTGCTACTATAGGGTTTGATGTACAGTGTTTTACCAGTTGATTACTAGGCGGTATTATTATTAATATTTATCTGTGCTACTATAGGGTTTGATGTACAGTGTTTTACCAGTTGATTACTAGGCGGTATTATTATTAATATTTATCTGTGCTACTATAGGGTTTGATGTACAGTGTTTTACCAGTTGATTACTAGGCGGTATTATTATTAATATTTATCTGTGCTACTATAGGGTTTGATGTACAGTGTTTTACCAGTTGATTACTAGGCGGTATTATTATTAATATTTATCTGTGCTACTATAGGGTTTGATGTACAGTGTTTTACCAGTTGATTACTAGGCGGTATTATTATTAATATTTATTTTGTGCTACTATAGGGTTTGATGTACAGTGTTTTACCAGTTGATTACTAGGCGGTATTATTATTAATATTTATCTGTGCTACTATAGGGTTTGATGTACAGTGTTTTACCAGTTGATTACTAGGCGGTATTATTATTAATATTTATTCTGTGCTACTATAGGGTTTGATGTACAGTGTTTTACCAGTTGATTACTAGGCGGTATTATTATTAATATTTATCTGTGCTACTATAGGGTTTGATGTACAGTGTTTTACCAGTTGATTACTAGGCGGTATTATTATTAATATTTATTCTGTGCTACTATAGGGTTTGATGTACAGTGTTTTACCAGTTGATTACTAGGCGGTATTATTATTAATATTTATCTGTGCTACTATAGGGTTTGATGTACAGTGTTTTACCAGTTGATTACTAGGCGGTATTATTATTAATATTTATTTGTGCTACTATAGGGTTTGATGTACAGTGTTTTACCAGTTGATTACTAGGCGGTATTATTATTAATATTTATCTGTGCTACTATAGGTTTGATGTACAGTGTTTTACCAGTTGATTACTAGGCGGTATTATTATTATATTTATCTGTGCTACTATAGGGTTTGATGTACAGTGTTTTACCAGTTGATTACTAGGCGGTATTATTATTAATATTTATCTGTGCTACTATAGGGTTTGATGTACAGTGTTTTACCAGTTGATTACTAGGCGGTATTATTATTAATATTTATCTGTGCTACTATAGGGTTTGATGTACAGTGTTTTACCAGTTGATTACTAGGCGGTATTATTATTAATATTTATCTGTGCTACTATAGGGTTTGATGTACAGTGTTTTACCAGTTGATTACTAGGCGGTATTATTATTAATATTTATTCTGTGCTACTATAGGGTTTGATGTACAGTGTTTTACCAGTTGATTACTAGGCGGTATTATTATTAATATTTATCTGTGCTACTATAGGGTTTGATGTACAGTGTTTTACCAGTTGATTACTAGGCGGTATTATTATTAATATTTATTTTGTGCTACT